>SKCR01005222.1:0-181822 GCA_019454045.1 Zanthoxylum bungeanum | reverse complement strand
GATTTAATTTTCAAATTGGGAATAAATAATAGGTTACTTTATTTGATAAAATAACTTATTATACCTTAAGCCCAAAATTAAGCAAAATAAGTAGAGCATAAAATCTTTGGAAGATTTATGTGATGATGACTTTAGTGCTTAATTTAACATACTTGTCAAAAAAAAAATCTATCTTTAGATTTAAAAGTATTAAAATTGCAATAAATAATTCTTGGAGAATTAATTGACTATTCTAGAGGTGAAAAGTCAAAGTTTGCAATTGGGCATGTAGCACGAGGTGCACATCGTTTCGATATTCTAAAAACCCAAGGCTTGGCCTAAGGTTCCTGAAATATTGAAAAGGATAATTGACATATCCCAAAGTGACTACCATTTGGATATGGTAGACACGAAGGAATTAAAGAAAGGGCAAGGCTCTTACTTTAAAAATGATTGTCAAAGTTATGTTCACAACTAGTATTGAAATTAGATTTAAATACTTAGTGTGATACATAAAATATATGTATTGATGTTCAGAATCTGCTTTGAGCAGGATACTGACTTCAAGCTGAGATTGCTCTGCGAATCGGAAACGGGACGAAAGTCGCTGTTTCGACTGTAGATACCTAAGTTAGGAACTACCCTTCGGGTGTGTACTTAAATTAGGAACTGTTATAATGTAACTAGTTTGACTAGAGACATTATCTCTATATCAATGTTTAATCCATTATGGATAAACCTTTATATTCTAGAACACTAAGTGTTTCATTATATAAAGATGATACTGAGATAAACACATTAGATGTGAATAACAGAATTTATATTTTGAATATAATGAAAATCTCAAAACATATAAAATGACAAATAAATAGCTCAAATTGATTTGATCAAGTAGAGACTTATTTGTGGCATTGTTGTCTAGGACAGAATTAGACAAGACTCGTATATCCGCACTTTTGAAGAGTGGGTACTAGGACTGATTTGACTATTCAAATAAAGTCTACGAATCTAGTTTATTAGGTAAAGTACCTAAAACACTATTTACTTGGTAATATTGAAAATGCCATCGATCTGTTAGCCCTATTCATTGTGAAGAAAGTGGGCCCATATCTAGCTAGGCTAGATGTGAACATGAATATTTCGTGACCTTAACGGATGTGGCATCACGTTATGGTTATGTGTTTCTTTTGAAGAACACAAATCGAAAACTTTTAGAGTTTCGACACGAAGTAGATAAACAGATCGGCTATAGTATTATACCGTCACGGTAAGACCGTAATGGAAAATACTTAAGCAGTAAGTTTCATATATACATGAAAGAGTACAATATTCTTTCAGATGAGGACTCCTCCCGAGACATGTCAGTTTGACGATGTGTCCGAACTAAAAACTGAATTTTGTTGGACATGATAAGGTTTATCACGAGTCGCTCTGATCTACCATTTCCTTTAAACAGGATATGTATTAACAGTGCAAAGCTTATTTAGAATAAGGTTCCATATAAATCTGTTTGACAGATATCATATAGGATATGAACAGGAAAGAAACATGGTTTCTCATTCCTAATAATTTGGGTATGCCAGGCATAACGTTTGGATGATACCAAACAAGAACCCAAATTGGATAAGTGCCATATATAGGTTATCCTAAGGGAAACCATAAATATAGTACTTATAAATCTCACATGAGAACAATATGATTGTTGCTCACCATGCGGTTTTCCTAAGAGGAATACCGATATGCAGTGGTCAGTGGGAGGATGGTGATACTCGATGAAAATCGGAGTAATACTATTCAAGGCACGAAGTCCTTAATGGAACACAAACAGTTCATCAATGATGAATCTGTACCATTAATCTTCGAATACACAAGAACCTCGTAGATCGGAGAGAGTCAGAAAACAACCTGGGGTATGGGTTTCTGATCTCACCTCATAAAGATATTAATCTTGTGGAGGTATACCAACCGACTACGTTTTGAGGAAGTGATACGAGGTATCGACTCCCTATTATGGCAAAGTGCCATGAGTCCGAAATGGATTCCATGTATAACAACTATGTTTGGATACTAGTTGTTGTACCACAAGGCATTGTGCCTATTGGTACATTAAACGTCTTCAAGGAAGACATACATGGATGGCAACATACCAACGTACAAAGCTAGGCTTGTGACGGAAAGGTATCGTTATTAACATTGTGTTAATAACGGTTCAACCTTTTACATGTTGCCATAGTAAATCCATTTTGAAGATGCTTGTTGATACTGCATATTTCATTTATGAAATATGTCAGTTATAGATCAAAATCGCTTTCCTGAAAAGGAAACCTTTTGGAGAATGTTTACAACATCCTGACGATTTTGTATAACCGACATCAGATACATTTATTTTTCCAGTTATTGATATCTCACTGGCTTGTGAAGCTGTTACATCCAACTGGATTTTGGATTCTGCTTGTCCTGTTCACATTTGCAATTCGTTACAGGTGCTGAAGGAAAGTAAGAAATTGAAGCCTGGAGAGATGCAGTTGCACTTTGGGAGTGAAGACTCTCTGGATACAGTTGCAGTAGGAGTATGCGAGATCCCTTTGCCGAATGGGAGCCTTTTGTTGTATGATTGATACGTTGTACCGGGATGTGTAGCAAATATTATATCTCTTTTGTATTAGATACAGAAGGTTAATTGTTCTTTGTATTTATATGATAAACGTAATATTCAGATCTTTTGTTGTCCAAATGAGCATGGTCATTGCACATTGCATACTTCTAAAGATATTTTGAATGCTAGGATTAATAAACATAGTTTACCTGTTGTTAATAATACTGAACTTTGGCACATGAGGCTAGGTCATATATGCGGTAAACGTCTTACCCAATTGGTTACGAATGGTTTGATACCAGATCTCACCATTGAACTCTATCCAACTTGTGAATCATGTATTCATGGTATGATTACCAAAGCCCCATTATCTGGTGTTGGACTCCGCGCCACTAACTTATTAGAACTCGTACATTCTGATGTATGTAGTCCATTAAGTCAGACTGCTCACAGTGGTTATCCGTACTTCGTTACCTTTACCGATGATCTGTCACGGTATGGTTATGTCTATCTGATGCGACATAAATCGGAAACATTTGAAAAGTTCAAGGAGTTCCGAAATTAAGTAGAAATACAGACTGGTCAATATATTAAATGTCTTCGATCTGATCGAGACGACGAATATATGAGCAGTGAGTTCATGGATTATATGAAGGAGAATATGATTCTCGCTCAATATACTCCTCCAGGCACTCCACAGCACAATGGAGTGTCTTATAGGAGAAATCGGACTTTATTGGATATGGTCCTATCTATGTTGAGTTTTACAGATTTGCCCTATTACTTATTGGGCTACTCTCTTTTAACAGATGCACATCTTTTGAATAAGATTCCTTCAAAAGTTGTCCCTACAACTCCATATGAGATATGGACCGGTATGAGACCAAATTTTAATTATATTAAGGTTTGGGGTTGTCCTGCCTATATCAGGATGGCTCAGCAAGATAAGCTTTCACCTCGACGGTAAAAGTTTAGGTTTGTTGGATATCCTTCGAATACAAAGGGGTATCTGTTCTATGATACCGAACATCAAAATGTGTTTGTAGCTCGCTTCGTAAAATTTCTAGAGGTAGAATTTTTGTCAGAAGGTGGTAATCATAGACATGTTGAACTTGATGAAGTCCAACCTGAAAACAATGAACCAACAAAGGAACTTGAAGTTCAAGTAGATGAAGAACCTTCAACACATACACTCCGTAGGTCACAAAGGGTATCTAGACCTCTTGAACGCTTGTATTTGATACAAGAAAAGAGTCTTGATGTTCTCTTAGTTGAGGAAACTGATCCTTTTACCTATAGAGAATCGATATTAGACATCGACTCCATGAAATGGCAAAGTGCCATGAAATCCGAGTTAGACTCAATGTATGAGAATCAAGTTTGGGACTTGGTTCCGCTTCCTGAAGGAATTGTTCCTATCGGTTGTAAATGGATACAAGAGGAAGCGCAGAATGAAACCTTTTCGCCAGTAGCAATGCTTAAGTCTATTAGGATTTTGCTTTCTATAGCTGCGTATCATGACTACGAGATTTGACAAATGGATGTCAAAACAACTTTTCTAAATGGATTTCTTGATGAAGAAATCTATATGGAACATCCGGAAGGTTTTGCGTCCAATGAGAACTCGGGTATGGTATGTAAGCTTAAGAAGTCCATTTATGGACTTAAACAAGCTTCACGAAGTTGGAATCTTCGATTCGACGAGATTATTAGATTGTTTGGTTTTCTCAAGAATTCGGAAGAATCCTGTGTGTATCAGAAGGCTAGTGGGAGCATGGTGGTATTTTTAGTCCTCTATGTTGATGACATCCTAATAATTGGGAATGATATAGGGATGATGCAAGGCGTCAAAACTTACCTCTGTATGAATTTCTCCATGAAGGACCTGGGAGAAGTTTCATATGTTTTAGGCATAAAAGTCTATAGAGATAGAAAAAGAAAGTTGATTGGGTTATCCCAATCAACGTACATAGATAAGATATTGGAACGATATAATTTTGGTAACTGTAAGATAGTAAATATACCATTCAGACATTTGATTCATCTTTCAAAGAAGATGAGTCCACAAATAGAAGATAAGAATGTTAGAATGTCTAACCAACCTTATGATTCCTGTTTGGGTAGCATAATGTATGTCATGTTATGTACTAGGCCTGATATCAGTTTCGATGTTAGCGTAACCAGCAGATATCAGTCCAATCTAGGAAATGACCATTGGATGACCATTCAACATATCCTGAAGTTTCTTAAAGGTACTAAGTATAAGTTGATTATTTATGGAGGAAGTGAACTGCAAGTTAATGGGTATACAGATTTCAACTTCCAATAGGATCCCGATGATAGAAAGTCTACATCTGGATTCGTCTTTACCCTTAACGGAGGTGCAGTTTGCTGAAAGAGTTCCAAACATGGGTCAACAGCAGATTCCACCACAGAGGCGGAATACATTGCAGCTTCTGAAGCTGCAAAGGAAGCTGTATAGGTTAGGAACTTTATCACAGAATTGGGAGTTGTCCCAAGTATCGAGACTGAAATTTCGTTATACTATGATAATACTGGAGCCATTGCACAAGCAAATGAACTGAGGGCACATCAAAAGTCGAAGCATGTGGAACGTAAGTACCATAACATTCAAAAGATTATGTCGCGAGGGGATATTGTCATGTTCAAGGTACAGAGTGAAGATAATGTAGTAGACCCGCTTACGAAGGCCATACCTCCGAAGTTATTTGATAAACATGTGGAGTCGATGGGTATTAGATACAATCGATATTGGCACTAGAGAAAATGGGAGATTTTGTTGGGGTTGGTGCTCAGAGCGCCAATTCCCGGTTGTATTTCCTTGTAAATACTATTGTAAACGTTTTATTATGAATAAAATAAGCAATTTATGTAATATAATATATCTTTTTATATGGTAAAGACATAATTGACCATAGAATGATTAGTCATAATGCAGTTACAAAAGCGTCGCAACTGACATTGAGTTGTATCATGATTTTGTCATTCTCAGACAGTTCCCGGTCAAGGTTTACACTACTTGGTTAGTAAAGTAAACTCGTTGAGACCGGTACATGTCGTATACTGGAATATATGATTCCAATGGTTTCTCAATGAACCATGAGTTTTGGAGACTCGTATAGACGTGTAGGTGTTCATAGCGGATAAACACTGAACGACTCACCGAAGATTCTTAATGGATGATACACCAACGTCAATAAGAATCTTCTCGGGTTGAGTAGCATTTGTGATTCTTCGACTTAAGATACCACTGTGGGCACATGAGACATCTTCCACACTTATATGGCAATCACGTCACCGATCTATTCAGATCAGACCTCCGCCTATTCGTAGGGTATGGATAGATCCTCAGGGTGTCCTATGTGTGTCGAGAAAGGATCCGTCAGTTTTGTGTACAGAGCATAGGTAGTCCATATATGATTAGCAATCAGACAAAAAACATGGGCCCGTGGTAAACTTTAGAAATGAGTTCTAAGTGTTCTTTTAGAGATTGCTAATAGAGACGTCGACGGGATTGTCCCTATACAGATTTGATGTTTACATCTATATCTCTGGGATATATCCAGATACTTATGACAGAGGAATTAAACATATGCCATGACCTCGACCTGTATGATTCAGCGAATTTATCTATGGTCGTCATAATTTATAGGTGGGTCAATTATGGACATGAAATTGGATTTCGTGACGGATATGCCTGAATCTAGAGAGTCTCACTAGTGAAATATACTCGCAGAGAACTATGGTAATTTTTATGAATAATACTGATTATTTATAGGTCGTTTAAAGGTTAAACGAAAAATACATGCGAAGAGACCTAATAGTTATTTCCTAATTATTGTGTATTTGTATTTAATGATAGATTTTATTAAATACACATTAATTAAATATCAAATTGTGATATTTGAAAGATATCATAAATATATATGTATTTGGATATTAAAGTAAATATAATACATATATTTAAAATATTTGTATTCAAATAATTTTTTAATTTTTTAATTATTAAATAATTAAATTAATTAAAAATATAAATATCTTAAGTTTTGATATTTTAGGAGATGCTTTAAGTTGCTTTATTTGACTTGTTGAATTTCATTGAATGTGTAATGATCAAGTTACAATTTGATTAAAGCAAACTTTAATGAAAGAAAAATTAAATATCTAGATATTTCATATATGCAAAATTCGGCCAAGGTATTTGGTGGAAGTATATATTATTTTGTTTCATTTTATTAGGTTTAGGTTAACAAGTTATACAAAAATAATACAAAAGAGTTGAGAGAAAAAGTTGAAGATCAAAAAGGAAAGCTTGGAAATAAATTATTTTTGTAAGTTTTTCTTTAGATCTTTCAACTTAGAAAATGTTTCTAACATGCTTAGCTTCAACATGTGTTGCTATGATGTTGTCTCTACACTTATAATTTGTGTTTTAATTGGTTATAAACTTGTTTGAAAGATGAGAGCATGTATGGTTTATAAAATAAGATTTAAATGGTTTCAATGGCTTACTTTTGATTATTTGATAATCATGTTGCCATTCTAGAGTTGCTAAGCCACTCATTGATGACCTATAATTTTTCTTGAATTGTTTCATGATGGTGAGACTTGTTTGGTGTGGTAAAGTTTGAATTAAAGTGTTGGATTTAATTGATTTGGTAAGATTTGTCAATTTGAAGAAATTGTAAAATTAGGGTTCTTAACTCGTTCCAAATTTGGGGCTTTTCATATATGTGATGTATTATGGGTGTTTATGATGCATAATAATTTTTGGTTGATTGGATTTGATCTTGACATGTTTTGAACCTAAAAGGTTCACATTGCAAAAATTGAAACATTTGGGGCTGTTCGACAATTTAAGGAAATTTGGGGATTGTGTTGCAATCTGATTTTAATGTGTTGGATATGTTGGAAATCATTGTAGAATTTATTTACAATTATCCAAAATTATATTTGACAATTTAATGACTAAAATGATCAATTTGCAAACTTATGGGCGATTCAATAATTATTAAGAAATTTGATTTCTTGTGTAATTACTCAGAATTTGATAATTGTCTAATTAAATAAATAAGTTTATTTAATTGATCCATGAAAAAATTTGAAATCGGAAAATTTTGATTTTCCGTATTTCCGCTGCGTTACCGGATTTTCGCCATAAAACTCCTATAGGAGGTTCTCCAACCATTTCAACAAAGGAGAAGTAGATTGGATCTTGCATCAAGCCTACTAGGTAATGTTTGATCTTCTCCTAAGCTATGTTCATTTGTGCATTAGATGCATGATCACATAGCTTAATGTTGAAATAAGGCTAATCAATTGTGTTAGGATACTTTAGAAGTATAAACACAACTTGCTTATGTATTAGGTCAAAGATGTTCATGTTGGACATGGAACAATTAATAAGAGTTTGGAACTCTAGATTAAAGCTTAAAGCTATGGCTAACATTCTAGAATCACTTGACCACCTTTGGGTGACCTAGAATTGTTCATGAGACGTTTCTTATTGGGATTCTATTTTGGGTTGTAATTTGATTCAAAGAAACATATATATATATATATTATATATATATATATATATATATTATATATATATATATGTATTTAGAATTTATATATATTTATTTTATAATATGTGTTGTGGTTGGTTTTGAAATTAAAATTATTTCGGGTGATTTTTAATTACTGTTTTTGGTTTCGTTTTTAGAAAACAAAATTAAAAAAATGGGATGTATATTGCTCTCGACCAAATTGGCCGAGAGTTAGGCGTTGCAGCACCACTACATGTTGCATAGCAGCATGCAGCACATGCTACTGGGCAGCATGCGTAGCATACTGCTACTAACAGCATGCTGCGCAGGCAGCATACAAGTTGCCTTGCCTCGAGAAGTTGTATTTTTCATTTTTTATACCGAGTGGAATTTTTCCGGATCCATATTTATTTCTGATTTTCCTTAAAACACTTAAAAATAAAATAATATATTTTATTAATTTTAAAAGATACACCCATACTTGATATCTACTGGTTAGACCTATTTTCGCTGCGCAGGGCACCGATCCGACCCTAAGGGTTCCACCACTGCCCCAACAGAATGGTATCAGTAGCAAGGCTTAACCCCATAACAAATGATTTTTGAATCTTTGCCATAGCAATTTTAATTTAATTATGCATAAGACATATTGGATATGTATTGCATGTTTTAAATTAAAACTTTGACATAATTAAGTTAATGACTTGATTGTCATAAATCTCTCGTGATTAGGTGATTACTTTAATTAAGTAATAGTATTAATAATGTTGGAGCATTATTGGATGGTCCATCTTGTCAATACGGAGATAATGGTTTCTTATTACTTATATCCAATATCGTCATTAGTGTGAGGTATAAGTGTTGGACAATTATGACCCATAACATCACTATTTGTAAGAAGATTGTGTTTTTGTATAAATTATCTATGTGACAAAAGAAAATTGCTATTTTATCATTATTGTAATTAAATTATTTGGATATATATTAATGATAAAAGTCTATATGGTTAAATCAGATTAATAAGATATGAGACAGTATTAATCCTTGAACGATTTAATCATTAAATATCCCTAGTCGAAGTATTATCGAGACTGGACATTAATAATGCGGAATAGACTAGTATTACACTTGTGCGCGTTATGGAAGCTTAACGACATAGTTCTAATAAATTTAGGTATTGGATACTTATGCAAGTGTAATAAAAGGTTCTGTTAGCCGTTGGACCGGGAACAGTTCGCTCTGGATAGACCTACTCAGAATCCCATTGGTAGTATGACTATGTGTCTATGGGAATTCGAATCATGGTAGGTGTATCTGATCTTTAACCTGAGACTTACGTCGCTATTACTTGCGACAATCAATTTACTTTAGTATTGGTCGTCTGGAGCTTTAACAGGTTCTGTGTACGCCTGTATTGGGTTTACTGAGAATCGTAGTGTATTGGATGTGATGTCAAGATGGGAGTATCACTTCAGTCATATGAAGATGATGGTCACACAGAATACAGAACTAGTACTCTTAAAGATGCAGCTATCGGGATAGTATGACTATGTCATGACTTCCCGATTACAGAGATTATTTACTTAGGATCCGATATATGCTTTGTATGGGGCAGACACAGAGCCAGCTTTAGGCCTAGCATGTGACATCTGATACTGGATCGTATTACATAATATTAGTATTACTACGCCTGATACATATGATATTCCTCGACGAATATTTCTGGAGAATTGGGTAGGCACAGTGCTTTGCTAGAAGTCAACCATGTCTTGTAAATAGGTGAGAACGTGGTACGGGGTACGCACGTGTTCGGATAGTCCGATAACCGTATTTACTGCCAACATATCCAGGAATCTCTTGGGTCACTTCCCAAAGATTCACCAATGACATTTGACTCAGATAGAATTAATCTGGGATTAATTATGAGAGAGAAAATTAATCTGGGATTAATTGCGGTAAGAATTAATCTGGGATTAACTTCGTATAGAAGAGAGAACGCGATTAATTTAGAATTAATCGATAAAATAAATTTAATAGTTAAATTGGATTTTTCTATTTAATTTATTTATTTGTGGCAAAAATAATATATCAGATATATTAATTGAAATCGGATTTCAATACGAAATTAAAATTGGATTTTAATTCGGGCGAACAAATTAATTTAGAATTAATTCGAAAGCGACTATCGTAATAATTTTGTAAGGCATAATTATTTAATTAAATTGGATTTAATTATGGCGCGACGGAAAATTCGTTTAGTCGGAATTAAATGAACCCGATAAAATTGTCTGTGACTTTGCGTGTGTCTTTTTATGATTTGGGAACACAAAATATCTTTGACTTTGGTGGGCCCAAGTCAAGTTGTGTGTTGAGGAATCCAACTCAAATTTTGAATTTAAAATGTGGTGGGACCATATGACTTACATCAAAGGTCTATTGTTGATGGAAGTAGTTGGCTTAAAATTAAATGCATCATTTTAACACACAACAACCAAGTTTTGGAAACAACACACTCTCTTCTTCTTCTCTCCACCATTGTTGATTACTTCTCTTCATTTTAGTGAAATTTTTGCTTAAAAAATTTCTACATTGCTAGCACTTGGAAAAGTCAAATAAGGTGATAGGGAAACTCACCCAAGGAAAAAAATAACATAACAACAAGCTTGAAGCTTCATCCAAAGAGAAAATTTCGAAATTTCTCCATTTAACAATGTAAGTGATTCCGCCACTTTTCTTGTTATTTCACACATATAATCATGTTTAGGATCTTGTGGCATGTCTTAGAGACTAACAATAAGTGCTCGGAACTTAGGTCGCTCTGGTAAAATATTAGATTTAGCGTGGTGAGTTAACGTAGTCACCCAGTATCATCATTAGTGTAAGGGTGTACATACAAAGCTCATTAGTGCACATTGATAAGTATACACCTAGAACACATTTTAATCCAATATCATCATTAGTGTGAGGATACGAAACGGTTCAGGGCCAAACTAGGAGTCACGTGAAGTGATTGACCTTGGAGGTCTACCTAATGAGTTTATAAAGGCCGATATCGTCATTAGTGTGAGACTGAAGTAAATGTCATGGGATCCACTTCCCACAATGAAATTTTGATAGTCAAATTTCTATTTTTCCATTAAGGGAGATTACTGAATTACGTAAAGTAGTGGGAGGATACTAATAGATTTAAAATTCCATAATCAATTAGTGTTAATATTTTGAAATGAAAACTGTACTGATACTACTCAAAAATATTATTTTATAGATGGATGTCGTTAATCCATTGATGAAACTTTTGGATTCCAATAAGCTAAAAGGAGCCGAGAACTATTTCGAATGGGAAATGAACATGCGCCTTGTCTTAGAGTTTGAAAAGTTGACTTATGTAATTGTCAATCCACTGCTTGTTGAAATCGATCCTGACTCCACTCCAGAAGAGCGAGAAACTTTGATAGATGGAAGGATGATAACCTGAAGGTGAAATCCTACATCTTGGGATCGATGGTTCAAGATTTTCTGAGACAGTACATTGAAGTACTGGATGCTTAGAGCATCATGCAAAAACTCAAAGAGTTGCTCGAGGCAAATCAAGAGATGGAAATTTATCGAAGGTCTAAGGAATTGTTCCATGCTGAACTCAAGGAGGGATGAGCTGTCAGCACTTATGTTTTGAACATGATCGACCAGATTCGATATCTGGAATGACAAGGCATTGTGTTTGATGAACGACTGGGTCGTAATTTAATTTTGTCTTCTTTGCTTGATTTTATGTTTATTTGTATTAAATTTCCATATGCATTTGATGCAAGCCACATACGAAGAACTTCATAACATGCTACGCACGGCGGAGCAAGATTTAAGGAAAAGCAACATGATACTGTATCTCCATGGTGGAGCTGGCTCTTCAAAGACTTATGGGAAGTCAAAGAAAATAAAGATGAAGAAGAAGATATCAAAGAAGAACTCCAAGAAGCGCAAAGGCGCAAAACCGAAAGTAGTTCGTGATCAATGTCTACAATGCAAGAAGTCTGGACACTGGAAGAATGACTAACTAGAGCTTAAAGGAAAAGCAGGACCCTCAGGTACGCTTTGTATTTTTCCAATTATTGACATCTCATTAGCCTTAGATACAAATAGTGGATGGGTGTTAGACACTGGCAGTCCTATTCATATTTGTAATTCCCTACAGGAAATGAGGGTTAAAAGAAGGCTGAATAAGTAGGAGATCCAGCTTAGAGTTGGCAATAGCGAGACATTGGATGTCAATGCCATAAGAACTGTTGTTCTAGATCTCCCAAATGGATGTAAATTAGATTTGCATGACTGTTATTATATTCCCTCAATTATCAGACAAATAATATCACTGCCAATATTAGATAAAAATGGATATAAAATAAACATTAACGATGAAACTTTATGTTTGTATGATAAAGATAATTTATTGAAGTGTGAATGTTTTTTATCAAACGGTCACTATGTTTTGGAAATATGTAGAGATGTCTTTAATATAGAGAAAAATACAAGTAGGAAGTTTGAAAGAAATAATACTGAATTATGACATATGAGATTGGGCCACATAGGTGTTAGACGTCTAGAATATCTAGAATATCTAGAATAGTTCTAGGGTTTCTTCCTTTCTTATATTTTGGGGCTTTTTGATTTGGAGGATGGATTTGGTGGCTAGATACATGTGAGAAGTTGGATTGAATGATATTAGTGTAATATTTATTCAATTTTGTCATTTGATGACTTGTTTTCATTCTAGAGTGTTATGACCACTCTTATAACTCCTATAATTATTCTTGAGTTCTTCATAAATGGTGGCGTTGGTTGGTGTTAATGTTGATATGATTAATGTTGAGAAAATTGGATTTAAAGCGTGAAAAATGATATTTTTGTTATAAAAATCAGATCTGGAAATTATGTATTTTTGGTGATGAACATTATCTTATATAAATGTATTTGATGTGTTTTGGGCATTGGAACAACTGCCGGAAATTGTTTCGGAGTTGAAATATGCGAAAACGGAGAAAAATGGCGTTACCGGGTGAATTTCGGGCTTACCGAGTGTCTGTTGTCCAAACAATGAATTGGAATTTGTTTGGGCAGCCCATGAACTGCCCAATCACTATTGGAGCTGACCTGGACAGCCCTCATGTGTGTTGGTTGGTCGGTTCGGACAAAAACGTGTTTTATGCCATTTTACGGAAAAATATTTACGTAAAAGTTTTACGATGTTCCTTAGCTATTTATATCGTTATTTGATATCGAATAAATATGTTTAGGTGAAATACGAATAAATTATTCATATTGGATATTGAATAATTTATTCGGTAATTTAAAAATTTTTAAAATTATGATTTCACCCTAACCGAAGGCTTCCCCTGCGCCCGCGCCAAAATCCCAACAATAATGGTATCAGAGCAGGTCTGATCCTTTATCCATTACATTAGTCATGCTTTATATAAAATATATAATCCAATTTCGATGTTGCACATGCATGTAATTTAGATATTTCTTGAATTTTCGGTTCTACGCTAACGGGAAACGTAACAGAAATTTAATGGTTAAGTTAAGTTATGTTTTCTAAGGTAGAATTGAACTGTTTAGATGTTGATCTAGATTAATTTCTGCATTTGATATAGAGCAATGCTTTCTTGAGGAATATCCCCGCTTAAATAAGGCTGTAAAGTGACATGTATTGGATGCATGTTTCTTGATCCATCTTGTCAATACGGTTTATGGGTATCTTCCTATGGCTGCATCCGAGAAAGTGCCAAATCAGTGAGAGTGTAGTTGATAGAATTTTATCCATGCCAGATGTATATTTGATACTAGACAAATTCAAGTGAAAGTGGAAATCCTGAACATGCCAAAGCTGTCAGGACTACATCGGTAGCTTGAGTTTGTCATTGGCAAGTGAAGCCTTGATACGCCTCCTTGTGAACGTGCCAAAGCTGTCATAATGAGAAACGGTCAGGACGAAAATCAGGAGCCACAGTGAGTGTGATTGACAATGAGTTGTCTACCTAATGAATATACGTAGGCGAGATTGTGCGAAAGTTGTGAGTCGAAATATATTCATAGGGTCTTTTTCTCACTATGGAATTCGATTTAATTATTGAATTCCCATTTTCCGTTGGGGATTACGGTATTACGTAAAGTAGTGGGAGACACTGCTGGGTTAAAAATCCATAACTAAAGTAGTGTGTAATTTTATGGAATTTGCTGCTTTTGTTTTCCTTTGTTCTATATGATTTATAGAATTATACTTCTAATCCACTGCATAGCATATTACTTGAATATGTTTTCTGACTTCACTTATGGTTGCGTATTTCTAGAATTGGTTCTAGAATGACACTAGACTTTGATATTGTTAGATTAGTTCAAACCATCGGGAACTGTTGTTCCGATTTTCTTAAAAATCAAGATGGTTAGTGACTTAATTGCTAAGTCACGATAGGTAATCTAAATATATATCTGTTTTAGGATATAACTGTCTAGAGAGAATAGTTTCTTGTGCTGTAAGAATTGACGTGAATTAGTTCATGCCTCGAGATTCTTGTCTGGCATTAAGAAAACTCCATTAGGTATTTGTTTATCTTATAATGGCGTTTCTTGGCTTTAGTGACTTTTAGAAGTCACTTGTTTGACACAGTTTGCTAATCAATTATTTGCAATTGTTTTGAATAATTGAAGGAAAATTATAAAGCTGAAGAAAGAAGATGTGTATAGTTATATGTATAGAATACGATACTCATAATACGACAACCGTAGGTATTGGATACCAGATCTCCCATCTAGTTATTTAAAATAATGGTTAATGATTGTTTTGATATTTGATATCAGAACTTACGATTATTGGATAGTTACTTGTTCTTTATAACGAATTGTTACATATTTTAATATGACTAGTAGTGTCATTGATGAAGAGATAAACATTAAAAAAATATTCAGTTAACTAAATAACTTAGAACAGTGATTTATGAGATTTTATCACATAAGCATTAGATGCTTATTCCGTATGGTAAAGGATGGTTTGATACAAGATCACACCATATATCCTTATCCATTTAATGAATATTGTATTCAGAATGTGATTAAATCTCATTTAACCAATGATTGTCATTAGACCTCAGATTTATTAAACTAATACATTGGAAGTATGTAGTTTAATGAATTAAATTGCCATGGATAGTTTTCTTTACTCGTAACTTAGTTAATGAATTGTCATGACTTATTTACGTATTTCTAAAAGAATACACATTGATCGTCTTGAATAGTTTGAGAACTTTCAATATGTTTCTGATGAAACGAGGATAGAATATTTGAATGGTTCAAAGATATTCTATTTGAAGTGTTGAAAAAAATAATTTAAAATCATCATGAGTCTTTGAATTGTTCAATGATGTTTAATATGATCAAACATATGAATTTATGGCAATTAGTTCTAAAGTTATTTAATGAATGTGATTCTTACTCAATATTATTCTTCTACGATTCCATCGTGAAAGAATTGGTCAATGGGAGAAATCGAATCTTATATGATCTTATTCGTTTGATATTGAGTGTTACCGAATTAGTTTTCAATACTCTTGGGGATATGCTCCAGTAACACTAATTCATCTTTTTAATTTAGGTTCCATTAGTTCTACAATTACGTATATGATATGTATAAGTAAAAAATTCGAATCTTGAAAGGTTTGAGATTTGAATCTTTCTTTTGTATAATAGTTATATATTGAAAGTACTTCGGCCTCGGAGGTACAAGTAAAAGTTTATCATTTATTCTATTTAATATAATATTGTATTCTATTTGATAGAATATCTTTTCTACGATCCTGATTAATAAAATTATTCTTATTACTTGGTGTGTAACATCAACTGTTGACAATTGTAGAAACGACTTGACTTATTGAAGTCAAATGTGAAAGTGATAAACTATAAATGGAACCATGTAATTAATAAGATGAAAAGACCCTTAGAATGCTTCCATATAAGTCCAATAAGATGTCAGAATCATTCACAAAGTATTTGATACTTAATGGTTCTGTTGTTTTCTTATAGAAGAAAATTATCCTATTACTTATAGTGGGAGCGATATTTGATATAGATTTCAGAACTTAGCATTGAACCATAGATCTAAGATTGTTCATAGCTTACTACGATCAAATTCGGAACTTGATTGAGCTTTCGTTATGAATCGTTCATAAGATGTGCAAATTATTTGCGCAACAAAAGCAAAGTGAGCTTGTTAAAGGTTTGACCCTTATATTTGTTAGACAGTTATGACCCATAGCGTCACTATTTTGTAAATGATATTGTATATTGTACAAAATTAACTATGTAGTAATGAAATTGCCTTTTACCGTTTTGTAATTTATTTACTTTGATATAAATGGTAAGAGTCCCTATGATTAGTTCCGGATTGTGATGATATGAGACGGTATCAATCCATAAAGGTTTAATCATTAAATATCCTAGTCGTAGTATTATCGAGATTGGACATCGATAATGCGGAATAGACTAGTACTGCACTTGTGCATGTTGTGAGGGCACAACGGCATAGTTCTCATATATTTAAGTATAGGATACTTATGCAAGTGCGGTAGGAGGTTGTGTTTTACCGATGGTACGGAAAACAGCTTCGCTCTGGATAGACCCCGCGGAATCCCATTGGTAGTATGTCTGCGTGTCTATGGGAGTCCGCTTCAGGGTAGGTGCATATGATCTTAACCTGAGACTTGAATCGCTAGTACTTACGACAATCGGTAAACTTTAGTTTTGGTGGTCCAGGGCTTTAACGGGTTCTGTGTACACCTCTTCTGGATTTATCGAGAATCGTAGTGTATTGGGTGTGATGTCAAGATGGAAGTATCACTTCAGACATATGGAGATGATGATCGCGAGGGATACAGAACTAGTACTCTATAATGGTTGCAACCATCGGGATAATATGACTAGGTCAGGATTATCCGATTCAAAGAGACTGGTTGCTTGATGTCCGATATGTGTATCGTACGGGGCAGACACATCTCCAGCCCCAGGCCTTACATGTGATCATCCGATACTGGTTCGATATACACTGTACTACGGTATACTACGCCTGTTATAGATCTTATATTCCAATAAGAATATTTCTGGAGAATTGGGTAGGCATGGCGTTTTGCTAGAGGCTAACCTTGTCTTGTAAATCGGTAAAAACGTAGTACTTGGTACGTACGTGTTCGGATAATCTGACGGCCGTATTTACTGCCAACATATCCAGAGATCTCTTGGGTCGCTTCCCGAAGATTCACCAATGACGTATGATTCAAACTCGATTAATCTTGGATTAATTACGGAGAGACTTTATCTTGGATAAAGTACTATATATAGAGAGAGAACGATTAATTTGGAATTAATCGTAAAATTATTATATTCGATATAATAATCGAAATTCGATTTCGACGCGAAATAAAATTAGATTTTAATTCGGGCAAACGAGTTAATTTAGAATTAATTCGTTAGCGACGTAAATAATAATTTCGCTAGGCGCAATTATTTATTTAATTCGATTTAATTAACGTCGCGACGAAAGTTCGGTATTTCGGAAATATCGAACCCGAACGCGTGAGTACGCGTGGGCCCACTTTCATTTGGGTTGTGTGGGGCCCACATGACACATGTCATTTTATGCATTATTTAATTGTTAATACATTGCATGGTGATAGTGTACAATACACTCAATGGTTTTGCATGGAGTTTGAGTGTTTGACACTCTAAGCCATTGCATGATTTGTGTCATAAGTTATTATTAATTTAATAAATATTATGGCATAAATATAAATTGATTTTTGTAACAAAAATCATAACACTCCTCTCTCTCTCACATTGCCGAAACTACATGCAGTTTTGGGCTCTCCATTTCTTCAATTTTTGTGGCAAGATTTGAAGAAGTTGTGCATTCAAAATCACAACAAAGGCTAGCACCTTCAAGGGATCATACATAGGTGATATGGGAAACTAATCCTTGAGCTTGGAAGGATCAAACTCGACTTGGAGTCCCTCTTTTCTTCTTGGCCGAGAGCTTCACTGCACAAGGGAGGAGTTTTCGCATCATCTAAGTATCCATTTTCAAGTATTGTGAGTATGATTCCGCCATACTTCAATTTATTCATTCATGTATTTATATATTTTGCTTGTTCTTGTTGATCTTGGGGCTGGTTATTTTTTCCAACAATGGTATCATTGAGCTTAAAGAGCATGCAAAATATTAGGATGTTATTTGGGGAAAATTGTATGAAGCATGATTTGATGAGTTTGCTTGATTAAATATGCTTAGATGTATGTTATTTAGATTATACATCATCAATTTCATGGAAAAAAATTGGATTAATTTTTCCAACCCAAATGAGCTTGGCCGAATACATGCAAGCATATGGACTAGATGATTTTTTAATTTTAAGACATTAGATGACTTGAAACAATATGGAATGATGATGTAACTCGATTGGATTGAAAACGAAATCGGAACCATTTTAATCACCTTGGCCGAATGCTTGATGGAGGATTAGGGACTTGATTTTTTGATTAAATAATGTTGGACATATATTTAAGATAAAAATATGATTAATGGATTAATTGATATTTTGGGAATATTGATTTAAAGGATTAATCATGATAATACACTTTAATTAATTAAGTTATAAAATTTGAATTTTAATTTGGTTAGTTGGGCTTAATTTTGAATTGGGCCTAAAATTATTATATTTGGACATAATGGGCTTGGTTGGGCCAAGTAGATTTGGACCATTTGGATAGGATCCAAAATGGGCCTAAATCACACCATTTAAGCCCAAATGTAATAAATGGGCTTTTATGTTAATTGGGCCTTATGGGCTTGATATTGATTTTATGGCATATGAGGGTGATTCCTTATTGGGCTTGGTAATTGGGTTTGACCCATACATTGACCAAAACCCAAGCCTAAAGAAATCAATTGAAAGCCCATCGGACTTTATATATCCATCCGCATATCACTATTACTTTACTTTACGCGCTTTATGATGTTTTAGAAGCATGCTTAAGGGTGTATGATGATGAGACCTAACAAAGATAAATTAATTGGTTGCCAATTACGCGAAAAATCCCTCAAACAAATTAAGCGATTTTCTTCCGTTGAATGATTCTTTCTCAAGATCCGAAATTGGCATTGGTTTGTTGGCCAAAGTCAAGACCTTTGTCAATTGAGGATGTGTTTGAATCATGAGAGTTTTGTTCCACATCGGTGTCCTGTCCAAGTTGTGATTTGTTGGCCAAAGTCAAGATCACTTCTTGTCCATCGACATTGATTACGAAACTTTCCTCGTCAATGGGTCCCGCTTAACTGGAATCATTAGGTTTGTTGTGCCAAAGCCAAGGCTTAGTTGATTCAGAGGAAATGGTTAGGAAAATGTATTGGATGCATTGACATATGTATATGTTTCGGACTTAGATGTCCACCTACCGGATCTAGGAATTGGATGGGATCCAATTGATCTTCGAGATCTACCTAGTTAAATATCATACAATTTGTGGCCAAAGTCAAGGTTGTGTGTTATTTAACGGGATCCTAGCCCACTAGGAAATTGGATTTCCCGAGTATTCAACAGAGGGTTAGAGACTTGCAGAAAATAGTGGGAGGCTAGTATTGAATTTGCAATTATCGTTCAGATACTTAGCTTACGCGCTTACACAACTTATTTCGTCAATATTTACACATTAGTTGGACTAATACAATGTTATTTTTTTATGTAACAGTTTGACTGTACCCACATATCGTTAACTAGATAATTAGATTATCGTAGTTAAGATGGCAAACAAAGGAATGTCCGTGACATAATCATGGGTGATAATGTGTTCAAGGGCACCAACTTCGCCGACTGGGAAATGAACCTAAGGATAGTCCTTGGGGCGGAGAGGATACTGTATACGATACAAAAACCTCTCGGGCCTAAGCCCACTGAGCAACTTGAGCTGGAGTTATGGAAAACTCACAGTGATGATTGTGACACGGCTCAGTCGATCATGCTTGCTTCAATGACTCAACATTTTCGCCGCCAGAATAGGGACTTGGATCCTTATAATATGATGACAAGATTGCAAGATCTTCACCGCACTAATAAGCGGATGGCGAGGTACGAGTTAGTGAAGAAAATCTTTCGCTCCCGTATGACTGATGGTAGTTCTGTTGAGGTCCATGGGACTCAAATGATAGCCGATATTGATGAATTGGCTAATATGGGTATAGTCTTGGAGGCTGAGCTGTCTATAGATGTACTTCTACAGTCACTACCCGATACTTGGAAACAGATTGTCATCAACTACAAATTGATGAATTCGGATGATACTCTTGGAGAGTTATTATCGATTCTCAAGGAGTCAGAGAAAGAGCTTCTGAAAGGCAACAAGCGCGAGGCGCACTTTGCATCAACATCTCAAACGCCGAAAGCTGGGCTCAAGGCAACTGGGGGTGTTAAGAAGAAAAAGCATAGAAACAAAGGCAATGCCAAGTCAACAAAGGCTTCTGGGAAGCCAAGGGACAAGTCTCAAGATGTTTGCCTGAAATGCGGCAAGAAAGGTCACTGGAAGCGTGACTGCCGCATGAACAAGGGACACAAGGAGGACATACAGGCGGGCAAGGCACCGACCTCAGGTATGTTTGTTATTGAGATAAATATGACTACTTCTAGTCTTAATAAAAATTGGATTTTTGATTCTGGCTGTGGTTCTCATATTTGTACTGATGTGCAGGATCTGCATGATAGCAGGAGACTGGCTTCGGGGGAGGTAGATCTACGAGTTGGAAATGGAACTTCTGTTGCTGTTTTGGCCGTAGGCACTTTTATTTTGGAACTTCCCTCGGGGCATGTACTTAAACTAAATGACTGTTATTTTGTTCCTAATTTAACTAGGAATATTATTTCTGTATCTTTGTTAACCCAGTATGGGTACACTTTTGTATTTAAAAACACCAGGTGTTATTTATATAAAGATGATGCAGAAATTTGCACAGCCGATGCAAATAATGGTCTTTATATTTTGAATATAAATAAATCTCCAAAACGTAAAATAACAAACAAAAGGCTCAAAATGAGTAATCCAAAGGAAGAAACTTATTTGTGGCATTGTCGTCTGGGACACATCAACAAGACTCGCATATCCACACTTTCGAAGAGTGGGTACTTGGACGGATTTGATCCAAATTCATATGACGTCTGCGAATCTTGTTTATTAGGTAAAATGCCTAAATCACCTTTTAGTGGTAAAGGTGAACGCGCCACTGAACTGTTAGCCCTCGTTCATAGTGACGTTTGTGGGCCCATGTCTAGCCAGGCTAGAGGTAGATATCGATACTTCGTAACCTTTACGGATGATGCATCGCGTTATGGTTATGTGTATCTAATGATGCACAAGTCGGAAACTTTTGAGAAATTCAAAGAGTTTCGACACGAAGTTGAAAAACAAACAGGCAAGAGTATTAAGACATTACGGTCGGACCGTGGTGGCGAATACTTAAGTAATGAGTTTCAAGATTACTTGAAAGAATATGGTATTCTT
Organism: Zanthoxylum bungeanum; assembly: GCA_019454045.1. NCBI lineage: Eukaryota > Viridiplantae > Streptophyta > Magnoliopsida > Sapindales > Rutaceae > Zanthoxylum > Zanthoxylum bungeanum. Next base: position 160,114 of record SKCR01005222.1, on the reverse strand, counting down.
TCACAATGGACTCCTCCTGGAACACCACAATTAAATGGTGTGTCTGAACGGAGAAACCGTACCTTGCTTGACATGGTAAGGTCGATGATGAGTCGCACTGAGCTACCTATATCCTTCTGGGGACATGCATTAGAAAGTGCAATTCTTATTTTGAATAGGGTTCCGTCAAAGTCTGTTGAACAGACTCCATATGAGATATGGACAGGAAAGAAACCAGGTTTCTCATTCCTGAAGATTTGGGGTTGCTGGGCATACGTCAAACGTTTGGAAGGTACCAAACTTGAACCCAAATCAGATAAATGCCTATTTGTTGGATATCCTAGGGAAACCAAAGGATATTACTTCTATTACCCACAAGAGAACAAAGTATTTGTTGCTCTACATGCGGTTTTCCTTGAGAAGGAATTCCTAAATGCAGTGTTAAGTGGGAGGAAAGTAGAACTCGATGAAAGTCGTAGTGATACTGTTCCTGGCAATGAATCGAGAACGGAACATGAACAGTCCATCCAGGATGAGACTGAACCACAATCTTCAATTACACAAGGACTACGTAGGTCGGAGAGAGTCAGGGTAATACCTGAGAGGTATGGATTCCTGATCTCACCTCATGTAGATATTAATCTTATTGAGGATACTGAACCGGCTACGTATGAGGAAGCGATACAAGGTATCGAATCCACTTTATGGCAAGAGGCCATGAAGGCCGAAATGGATTCCATGTATACCAACCAAGTTTGGACACTAGTTGATGCACCAGAAGGCGTAAAGCCTATTGGATGCAAATGGGTCTTCAAGAAGAAGACCGACATGGATGGCAACGTACAAACGTACAAAGCTAGGCTCGTAGCGAAGGGGTATCGTCAACAACTTGGAGTTGATTATGACGAAACTTTCTCACCCGTTGCCATGATTAAATCCATTCGGATAATGCTTGCGATAGCTGCATATTACGATTACGAAATATGGCAGATGGACGTTAAAACCGCTTTCCTTAACGGAAACCTGTTGGAGGATGTTTATATGCAACAACCTGACGGTTTTATCGCACCAAGACTTGCAAACAAGGTTTGTAAGTTAAATCGGTCCATTTATGGACTGAAGCAAGCATCGAGGTCATAGAACCAACGTTTTGATGAGGTCATAAAAGAATATGATTTCATTCAAAACGTAGATGATCCTTGTGTATATAAGAAGGTTAGTGGGAGTGCACTGACTTTTATTGTCCTTTATGTCGACGATGTATTGCTTATAGGCAATGACATTCCCATGTTAACGTCGGTGAAAGCTTGGCTTTCATTGAAATTCTCCATGAAAGATCTGGGAGAAGCAGCTTTTATTCTAGGAATAAAGATCTACAGGGATAGATCTAGAAGGCTACTTGGACTCTCCCAGAGTACATATATTGATAAAGTGTTGAAGAGATTCAACATGGATCAGTCCAAGAGGGGACTGTTGCCAACATCACATGGCGTCTATCTATCTAGGGACATGTGTCCTAAAACACAAGATGAGAGAGACAACATAAGTCGGACTCCGTTCGCCTCGGCAGTTGGATCGATCATGTATGCCATGATATGTACACGACCTGATGTGTCCTATGCTTTGAGCATGTGTAGTCGATATCAGGCCGATCCAGGAAAGGATCACTGGATGGCGGTTAAGAGTATCCTTAGGTATCTTAAGAGAACTAAGGATGTTTTCTTAATCTATGGAGATGGAGAACTTGAGGTATCTGGGTATACCGATGCAAGTTTCCAAACCGACAGAGACGACTTCAAGTCGCAAACCGGGTACATATTTTGCTTGAATAACGGAGCAGTGAGCTGGAAATCTTCCAAGCAAGATACTGTTGCCGATTTAACAACTGAAGCGGAGTACATTGCAGCAGCTGAAGCAGCAAAGGAAGCGGTTTGGATCCGAAAATTCCTAGTTGGATTAGGAGTAGTTCCATTAGCAGCTGAGCCCGTTTTATTGTATTGTGACAATAGCGGGGCCATAGCGCAGGCTAAGGAACCAAGGTCTCATCAACGATCCAAACATGTTCTTCGACGATTCCATCTGATTCGAGAGATCATACATCGTGGCGATGTGAAGATCGAAAAGATCGCATCAGAGGACAACATTGCAGATCCGCTGACGAAAATAATTCCTCGGGAAAAGTTTGAGCGACACATACATAGTTCAGGTATTAGATGCTTGAGTGACTGGCTATAGGCCAAGTGGGAGATTGTTAGACAGTTATGACCCATAGCGTCACTATTTTGTAAATGATATTGTATTATTGTACAAAATTAACTATGTAGTAATGAAATTGCCTTTTACCGTTTTGTAATTTATTTACTTTGATATAAATGGTAAGAGTCCCTATGATTAGTTCCGGATTGTGATGATATGAGACGGTATCAATCCATAAAGGTTTAATCATTAAATATCCCTAGTCGTAGTATTATCGAGATTGGACATCGATAATGTGGAATAGACTAGTACTGCACTTGTGCATGTTGTGAGGGCACAACGGCATAGTTCTCATATATTTAAGTATAGGATACTTATGCAAGTGCGGTAGGAGGTTGTGTTTTACCGATGGTACGGAAAACAGCTTCGCTCTGGATAGACCCCGCGGAATCCCATTGGTAGTATGTCTGCGTGTCTATGGGAGTCCGCTTCAGGGTAGGTGCATATGATCTTAACCTGAGACTTGCATCGCTAGTACTTACGACAATCGGTAAACTTTAGTTTTGGTGGTCCAGGGCTTTAACGGGTTCTGTGTACACCTCTTCTGGATTTATCGAGAATCGTAGTGTATTGGGTGTGATGTCAAGATGGAAGTATCACTTCAGACATATGGAGATGATGATCGCGAGGGATACAGAACTAGTACTCTATAATGGTTGCAACCATCGGGATAATATGACTAGGTCAGGATTATCCGATTCAAAGAGACTGGTTGTTTGATGTCCGATATGTGTATCGTACGGGGCAGACACATCTCCAGCCCCAGGCCTTACATGTGATCATCCGATACTGGTTCGATATACACTATACTACGGTATACTACGCCTGTTATAGATCTTATATTCCAATAAGAATATTTCTGGAGAATTGGGTAGGCATGGCGTTTTGCTAGAGGCTAATCTTGTCTTGTAAATCGGTAAAAACGTAGTACTTGGTACGTACGTGTTCGGATAATCTGACGGCCGTATTTACTGCCAACATATCCAGAGATCTCTTGGGTCGCTTCCCGAAGATTCACCAATGACGTATGATTCAAACTCGATTAATCTTGGATTAATTACGGAGAGACTTTATCTTGGATAAAGTACTATACATAGAGAGAGAACGATTAATTTGGAATTAATCGTAAAATTATTATATTCGATATAATAATCGAAATTCGATTTCGACGCGAAATTAAAATTAGATTTTAATTCGGGCAAACGAGTTAATTTAGAATTAATTCGTTAGCGACGTAAATAATAATTTCGCTAGGCGCAATTATTTATTTAAATTCGATTTAATTAACGTCGCGACGAAGTTCGGTATTTCGGAAATATCGAACCCGAACGCGTGAGTACGCGTGGGCCCACTTTCATTTGGGTTGTGTGGGGCCCACATGACACATGTCATTTTATGCATTATTTAATTGTTAATACATTGCATGGTGATAGTGTACAATACACTCAATGGTTTTGCATGGAGTTTGAGTGTTTGACACTCTAAGCCATTGCATGATTTGTGTCATAAGTTTATTATTAATTTAATAAATATTATGGCATAAATATAAATTGATTTTTGTAACAAAAATCATAACACTCCTCTCTCTCTCACATTGCCGAAACTACATGCAGTTTTGGGCTCTCCATTTCTTCAATTTTTGTGGCAAGATTTGAAGAAGTTGTGCATTCAAAATCACAACAAAGGCTAGCACCTTCAAGGGATCATACATAGGTGATATGGGAAACTAATCCTTGAGCTTGGAAGGATCAAACTCGACTTGGAGTCCCTCTTTTCTTCTTGGCCGAGAGCTTCACTGCACAAGGGAGAGTTTTCGCATCATCTAAGCATCCATTTTCAAGTATTGTGAGTATGATTCCGCCATACTTCAATTTATTCATTCATGTATTTATATATTTTGCTTGTTCTTGTTGATCTTGGGGCTTGATTATTTTTTCCAACAATATTATGATAGTGAGAAAGGTTATACTCAGTAGTCTATTGTAGATTCTGAGAAAACTTGTCTCTAGTCGCACTAATTGAACAATTAAAGATCTGTTGGTTAATGTTGGTATTAAACTGTGTTTTTTAGCTAAAGAATGTAAAATGGCGTTCACGAATGGTTTCTTCAAATGAGAGATCTATTGTGGTTTCTAAGTTTGAAGAGTTCATTTTAGAATGGCCCTAGAGTTTGTATTCTGCTAAGATCACAGTTTGATATACTAGCTTATAGAGTCTATTGTAGACTCAGATAAGCTTTTCGGAAATCTATGTTTTCTAATTTTGATAACAGTAAGATTGTCATATTTTATCAAAGTATAAAGAATGCACATATGATAGTAGGGTCAATAGGAGCGTACAAATTACTTTCTAGTGTTATATATCATAACGAAATTATCATTATTAATGTAATAATGAGATGATATAAGGTAAAAGGTTTACCTAAGTCTTATTTTCTCCGTGAAAGCAGTGGGAGTAGTCTCTGTTATATTTGATATAAAGTTTCATATATGATATAAAACTAAGAGACTTGTGAGATACTCTCATTAGTCGTGTATTAGATATGATCTAATAAATGACACATCAAAACTATCTGTATGACAGTTAGTATAACTGTTTAACAGTTAGTGTATCTCTTGTATATAGTATTCATCTTTCATAAAGGATGATTCCTTTATCGAAAGTGAAATTGATTAGAATGTCTAGTCAATCTTATGCATCATAGGATAATGGCATAATGAATACCATATTATGTGCGATTAAAGATATCAATTTAATCGTAATAGTTACTAGCTATTTCGATACGCTGTAGACCATAGGATGTGTCGTGAAACAAGTTCTTTGTTATCTTTGAAATATTAAAAACGAGTTTCTTATTCCTGGAGAATATAATCTGCAACCATTATGATCAAATTAGTTTTGATTCTAATTATAACATTAGATGGTCTATGTCATATAGAGTCAGAAAAGATGCAGTGGGAGTGTCACGCATGATTCTACTTAGTAAATGGAATATGAAGTATTGACTTATGAAGTTGCATGACCTTGTAATTAGGAGTTTTGATATTAGTGTTGTGTTTGCGGTTGTCTGCATAGTATTGTGGATTTGATCCCTAAATACTTGGACAACTTAGTTGCTGTAGCACAATATTGATATCACATCTGAGTCATATTGATGTAGAACTTGGGTTCTACAAAATATGAATGATTATGGTTAAGGAAAATGATTGGGTTTGTTGGACAAACTCAATTTGTTATAGCGGGCTTACTTGTTGTTTCCTACCTCTTAAGTGTTAGGGGAGCTCTTGAGGGCCATGAGTATGTGATACACATTGAGATATGTATATGATATCGTGGATTGGCACTAGAGCAAGTGGGAGAAATTTTTAGGGTTGGTGCTCGGAGTGCCAATCCGGATCGTATTTATGTCCGATTCATGAATGCGAACAATGTCTTTCTCCATAATATTACTTATTTAATGGTAACACCTATGGTCTTTATATACATATTGGATCTAATTACGATTAGATATCTAATTATGATTAGATTGAAACTAAATCTGATTTAATGATACATGTATATTAGACAAAGACCCTAGGATTTATAATGTAGTGCGCAGTTACAACGTAGTTTGTAATTGACATTGGGAAGCGTCACTATAAGCTGTATATCCTTAAATAAAGTTCCTAGTCAATATTTACTAACACGGGTCGGTTAGTAAAATCCGCTGAAACCAGTACATGTCGTATATTAGGACTTGGTCCGATGGTTTATTCCAATGAACCATGAGTCTCAAGAGACTCGTATAGACATGTAGGTGTTTATTTGATGAACATTGAACGAGTCACTGAAGATTTCCTAATAGATGGTACACCAACGTCAATAGGAATCTTCTCGAGTTGATTGAGCATAGTGGTCCTTCGACTTGAGATACCACAGTGGATATATGAGTTATCATCTACACTTTGATGGCAGTCACGTCACTGATCTATTTAGATCAGACCTTCGTCTATTCGTTGGGTGTGGACTGATGCTCATGATATCCAGTGCGTATCAAGATAGAATATGTCAGTCATGTGTACATGGCATAGTTATCCTAGACGTGTTTGCGATCTAGTAAATCCATGGCCATGGTATAACTTCAGAAGCGAGTTCTGAGTGTTAATTAGATATCGTAAATTTAAAAGTCGACTATATTATACCATAAGGATTTGACATTTTTATCTATATCTCAGGTATAATATTGATTGCCTGTGACGGATGGATTATACGTATGCAATGACTTCGACTTGCATAGTTTAGCGAGATTATCTGTGATCGTCATAATTTACGAGTGGGTGTATTATGGACACGAAATTGGATTTCGTGACGGATAAACCTAAATTTAAAGAGTCCCACAATATGAAGTGTACTCGTTGAGCACTTGGGCAACGCGTTATGAATAATATAGATTATTTGTAATACTTCTCCAGATTAAATGAGTTAATTCGAGTCATTTAAACAATTAAACGAAAATACATGCATTATGGGCATTTCGGTCAATTGATAATTAATGTGTATTTGTATTTGATATAAAATTTGATTTGATACATATTAATTATTTGTCAAATGAGATTTTGACACATGTCATTAATATTTATATTTGTTATTTAATGTAAATAAAAATACATATATAATAATAATCGCATTAATTAATTATTTAGATGTTTAAATGTTAAATATCTAGATAATTAAATTATTTCAATATTACATAATTGTTATGCGATATGTTTGATTATTATTGATTACATGTGGCATGGTTTTATTAAGCTTAAAGTTTACAAATTAGATTTGTTAACTTAAAGGTTATTATTATTTAATTAGATTAAAAAATGACCAAATTGCCCTTCTTTACTTCCATAAGTCAGTTTACCCTTGTATTTAAAGTTGAAAATTTTTGTTTTCTTCATTTTTAAGGCTCCATGGTCGAACCCATCTCAATAAAAAGCTCTCAAATTTTTCTTGAAGAAACAAGGGAATGAAGTGAAGAAATTCAAGAAAAAATTTAAGGAAATTACAAAATTTGAGGTAATCTTCAGTAATCTTAAACTTAGAAAGCTTGTTTCTTGTTCTTGAATATCAAGAATAGTTCTAGGGTTTCTTCCTTTCTTATATTTTGGGGCTTTTTGATTTGGAGGATGGATTTGGAGGCTAGATGCATGTGTGAAGTTGGATTGGATGATATTAATGTAATATTGATTCAATTTTGTCATTTGATGACTTGTTGCCATTCTAGAGTTTTATGACCACTCTTGTAACTCCTAGAATTTTTCTTGAGTTCTTAATAGGTGGTGGCTTTGGTTGGTGTTATTGTTGATATGATTAATGTTGAGAAAATTAGATTTAAAGTATGAAAAATGATATTTTTGTTACAAAAATCAGATCTGGAAATTCTGTATTTTTGGTGATGAAAAGTATGTTGTATAAATGTATTGGATGTGTTTTGGGCATTGGAACAATTTCCGGAAATTATTTCAAAGTTGAAATATGCGAAAACGGTGAAAAACGGCGTTACTAGGTGAGTTTTAGGCTTATCGGGTGTCTGCTGTCCAAACAGTGAATTGGCCACTGTTTGGGCAGCCATGAACTTCCCAAGCACTATTGGAGCTGACCTGGGCAGCCCCAATGTGTGTTGGTTGGTTGGTTGGTTCGGAAAAAAATGCATTTTATGCCATTTTGCGGAAAAACGTTTTCGTAAAAGTTTCGCGATCTTAGCTATTTATGTTGTTATTTGATATCGAATAAATATATTTAGGTGAAATATGAATAAATTATTCATATTAGATATTGAATAATTTATTCGGTAATTTAAAAAGTTTAAAATTACGATTTCACCCGAACCGCGAGCTTCCGCTGCGCCCGCGTCAAAACCCCAACAAACGTGTGTAAACCTAATGCATGAACTAAAATCACACACTTGTAAACATAATTTATTTTGTAATATGAATCATACGTAATACTCATAATTTGGTGTATACAATGAAGACTATAAGCTCGAAATCTTTAACTGATCTTATAAACAAAAGACACGTACTTGGTTAACGATCATAAAACATATACATCAATAATGAGTATAAAATATGTGTAATTATAATTATAAAATGTTGGACATTTAGTGTCATTAAACAACAATTAGCATGCTAAACAACAGAACAATTCACAACAATCTACATGCAAAAACCCTAAACCAAAAACACTAGAAAGACAAAAATCAGAAATTAGAAGTTACTGAGATTGTCCAAGTCGAGATGATCTCTGTCCTTAAGAACTTATTGGCTCCGTCACGGGTGCTTTACGGATTCGTTTTGCCAACGTTCTCCCAGGATTACTTGGATTCTTCTTGTTCAAGGTGCACTCCTTAACAAGTATGCGAACTTGGAATCAATGGTGAATCTCTCTCAAAACAAGGAAAACATAAATGCCTTTAAAGTTGGTGTATTTCTGTATATGTCTTTTTTTTTCCATATCTAATATTGGAATTAAAGCCTTCTTATATAAGGCATAGAGGGGTGCCAATAGGGCACCCCTTGGGGTGGGTTGCAACCCTCCAGGATTGCAACCTCTCATACACCCCTAGGGAATTCCAATAACATACATATCCATATACATCTCATATTTAATGAATTTTGAGGAATTTACAACAATCCCCCACAATTCTTCAAATATTCATACAGGCATGTGAGAGAGATACCGTGAGCTAAAGCTGCATCGAAATAGGTAGCTTTCGCCTTGAACCTTTCCTAGTGAATGACAATCGGATTTACTTGGCAAACCAGTGACCCATAGTCTTGAACTGTTCTGTCGTTGATGTAAACCAAGACAATTGCCAACACACAGCTTTAATTCGACCATTTTCCCGTTCTACGGTTGTGTTCATTTTGGCCCTGACACAACGGTCCTGGATTCATCAAGCACTTTAGGGTAACCCGCCTTTAAAGGTTCCCATGGAAGCGGCCTCACTTCTTACTTGAAATAGGTGATCTACTATGAAGAGGTAATCTGTCTTTACCCCCATTAGGACTCATCTCCTAATATAGTGATCATTAAAAGCCTTAGCTTATCCTAACCAATGACAGACAGCACTCGGCGTCATTATCGGAATGGGAAAGAGTACGAAACTCTTCAGTGCTTGTTTTGAATTGCACAAAGTTTCTGTTGTCCCTTTTGAACCTAGATCTTGGGATCTCCAGTCAACTAGGTTGGGTTTCCACAGTGACAATTCTTAGATTATAGGCTTCAAGCCCATTCCCCTCGATGACTTCTCAACTTGCTCTCGAGGTAAACCTTTAGTTAGTAGATCCGCTAGGTTTTCCTTCGACCTGACATAATCGATCGTTATTATGCCTTTGAGAGCAGTTGACGTATGGTATTATGTCTCCGACGTATGTGTCGAGACTTACCATTATACATTGTATTTTGGGCTCTCCCAATTGCCGATTGGCTATCACAATGTATGCTAATTGCTGGCACCGGTTTGGGCCAACCAGGAATATCCTCCAGGAAGTTTCTAAGCCATTCTGCTTCTTCCGCTGTTTTGTCTAATGCTATGAACTCTGATTCCATAGTAGACCGGGCAATACATGTTTGCCTCGAGGATTTCCATGACACGGCTGTATTATACCAAGTGTGAAAACAAATCCAACCGTAGATTTGGAATCCACTATATCAGATATCCAGCATCGCTGTATCCCTCTAGAACAGCAGGATATCTCTCGTAATGTAGCCCATATTTTGAAGTTTCTTATACCTCAAAACACTTACTATGACTTTCCAATGGTTATGTCCTGGATTGCTAGTATATCTGCTGAGCCTATTCACAGCTTGAGCGATATCAGTTCGTGTGCAATTCGTGAGATACATCAGACTTCTGATGATCCTTGAATACTCTAATTGCGATATGCTTAAGCCATTATTCTTTGATAGAGGAAGAGTTAGGTTAGCTACTCCCAAATCTTTCATATCAAATTTGCTGGTTAACACTTTCTTGGTAAACTGAATCAACACATGATTATTACCAATTATCAGCATATCGTCTTCATAGAGACATACAATGACATATCCTTTTTGAGTTGACTTGGTGTACACACACTTATCACACTCATTGGTTTTAAACCCACTTGATAACATCTCTTTGTCAATGTTCTCATGTCATTGTCTAGGTGCTTGTTTTAATCCGTACAAGGATTTCAAGTTTGCACACCTTCTGTTCTTATCCAGGAACATCAAACCCTTCTGGTTGTTCCATGTAAGTCTCTTCATCCAATTCACCATTCAAGAATGACGTCTTTACATCCTTTTGATGTATTTCAAGACCAAATATAGCTGCTATAGCTATAAGCATTCTACTGATGTGATACAAATCACTGGTGGATAGGTGTCAAAGTAAACAAAGCCTTCTCTTTGTCTATAATCTTTTATGACAAACCTCGCCTTGTACTTATCTATTGATCCATCCATTTTCATCTTTCCAATTGTAGCCCAGTGGCTTACAACCTGGAGGAAGATCAACCAACTCCCAAGTATGGTTCTGTTGGATTGAATCAATCTCACTGATAATCGCCTCTTTCCACAGAGGTGCCTCCAAAGAAGACATTGCTTCTTTATAGCTTCGAGGCTCATTTTCTAACAAATATGTCAGAATCGGATCTGACTCTTGGTCAACTGATCACTGTCCTTGACAGTATCAACAGCTCTTTTTGAGAGACTCTCTTTTTGTCTTTCCTTACAAGGAAATGTCTCTTCAAAAATATTGCATTCCTTGACTCAATCATCACATTCAGATTGATGTCAGGAATCTCATACTTGTGTACCAAGAAACGATACGCACTACTGTTGCAAGCATATTCCGAAGAATATACAGTCAACAGTTTTGGGTCCTATTCCACCTTCTTAGGTTTAGGAGCCATCATCACTTGGCAATTGCAAGACACCCCCACATTTTCAGATATTTGTAGGAAGATACATAACCTTTCCACAACTCATATGGTGTCTTATCCAATCTTTTGTGAGGAAGCTTGTTCAGAACGTAGTTCGCGGAAAGCAGGGCTTTCCCCCACAAGTTCTGAGGTAAACCAGAACTAGTCAACATGGCATTCATCATTTCCTTCAACGTTCGGTCTTTGCACTCAGCAATCCCATTTTGTTGAGGAAATATGGAGTAATGGTTTCGTGAATAATTCCGTGCACAGAACAATATTCACCGAATGATGAAACGTATTCACCACTTCTATCACTCCTGATTCTTTTGATTTCCTTGCCAAGTTGATTTGCAACTTCGTTCTCAGTGTATAAAGCTCTCAATAGCTTCAGCTATGCTCCTCAGCAATACACTTAACTGAATCTTGTGCTTTCATCTCGATAAAAGTGACAAAGTACTTTTTACCGCCTCTGTTTGCACAAAATTCATGTCACATACGTCAATGTGTACAAGTTCCAAGGGTTCAGAACTTCGTTCTATGATGTTCTATGTATTTTTACTTCAACACATGCCTCACACTTATGTTGGCTATCAATGCAAATTTAGGTATAAGGTCCATGTTAATTAATGTACGTATTGTATCATAATTAACATGTCCTAACCTCTCATGCCATACATTTTGTGACTCAATAATATAAGCAGAAGTTTCAGCTTTATTAATAGCACAATTGACAGTCATTGAAAAGACCCTCAGCGAGGTATCATTTTCCTACATAGACATCATTTTTGGTCAATACAATCTTGTCAGAAACAAATACAAAACCGAGACCGAGTTCTTCTGAATATCTGGAACATGCAACCATTTCTTATATGTAAGCTCCATTCCGGATATCATTTTCAGAACTACTGTGCCTTGTCCAACCACTCTAGAGGTAGACGAGTTTCCCATTGTCAGATGATCGTCGCCATCGACCTTTCTGATACGAGGAAAACATCTTGCTATCAGCACAGATATGACGAGTAGCCCTAGTGTCTACCCATTCATTCTCTGGATTCCCAACCAATGGCTTCAGTTACCACTGCTGAGAGATTCATTTCTGAAATCTCATCAGGTAACTGCTCATCTTCAGCGAACCCAGGCTCATTTTTCCTGCCATTGTCCTGAGATAACTTGTTTCTGCAGTCCTTGTCATATGACCGCTCTTTCACAGTTGTAGCACTTCCCATTGAACTTCTTGTTCGCTTGGGAAGAATCAGCTTCACTGTTCTTTCTTTTCTTGCTACCCTTTACATCCTAAAGATGTTGGCCTTAGACTTCATAGTCTTGTAGCTGGCCTTCTCGGACATCATGTTGTCATGTTCAATTTTCAATCAAACTCCAAGGTCTTCAAGGCTCATCTGCTTCTTTCTGTGTTGCAGATAGCCCATGAAGTCCTTCCATGATGGAGGCAACTTTTCAATTATAGCGGCAACTTGAAACATCTCACAGAGTTTCATTCCCTCATCCAGTATTTCATGAATGATCAATTGCAGTTCACCCAACTGAGACATCACCGTCCTTGAATCTACCATCTTGTAGTCCAGGAACCTACCCACGACAAATTTCTTTTGTCCGGCATCTTCGGTTTTGTACTTCTTCTCGAGAGATTCCCAGAGAACCTTCGCAGAAGTCATGCCTTGGTACACGTTGTACAGGGTATTGTCAAGACCACCCAAAAGGTAGTTCTTGCCTAAGAAGTCTCCAGACATCCAAGTCTGTTCTCGCTCTTCCTGGCCAATTCAGATTCACCCTCCACAAGATCCGGAGGATCTTGAGGAATTAGCCAACTGGAGAGTTGTCAGGTAGAACAGCATTTTGCTCTGCCACTGTTTGAAATTTGCCCCACCAAATTTCTCCGGCTTTTCTCCGTAAGAGACCGGTATTCTTTGATATTTCCACTAGCCATTTGTAACTGGAAATTCAACAGAGTTCAATCAGTCTACGAAAGACGAATTGCACAACGATCAACGAATGATCTTGTTCAAAGTGATGTACTAGGTAGTCACTTGTTGTTCTAATGGACGAAAGTTCCAATAAACACAAGTCATTGAATTTTAACTAAAGATACTTAAGGAAAATTGAACGAACGAATATTCTTCGAACACCTTTTCCAATAGGATCTTTTAGCAATTCACAACCCAGATTTACACTCTTCCAATAGCACAATTATTACGATAAGTGTAGATATAAATGTCAATCAAGATTGGATGGAATTACTTGTGCAAAATCACACTTTAAATTCCAACCAATTATGCAACAACCAATCAATTTCAACTTTATCACTATGTGTATGCTTGTGATAATTGAACAACCTAATAATAACTTGAATCTATACTATCAAGATTAATGTGTTAACAATATATGACTAACCAAGTTAATATTATTAAGTTTGCAGTTTCTAAGAATTACAGGACTATTTCGTTAGTGTCACGTTCGTATCTACGTTCGAACTAGACTGTCCAGTGTGTGTGCGTTCGTGTTGCGTTTGATAACGCGTTCGAACGAAGTGTTTCCAGAGAGTTCACGTTCGAGTAGCGTTTGATAACGCGTTCGAACGGAATGATTCCAGAGAGTTCACGTTCGTATAGCGTTCGTGAACGCGTTCGAACGGAATGATTCCAGAGAGTTTGCGTTCGAGTTGCGTTTTAGTATGCGTTCGAACGTTCTAAGGCAGAAGGCTTGCGTTCGAGGTGCGTTTGAAGACGCGTTCGAACGTTCTTACGAGAATTCAAATTTTTAGCCTTCGCGGTGCGTTGGGCGTTCGAACGCCCTACGGGTTTTTCATGCACAGTTCGTATTTTCCAGAAAATATTCAAACCCTAACATGCAAATTACTATTTAATAACACGATATCAATAAGTTCTTAGATTGTTGGACATTTAGTGTCATTAAACAACAATTAGCATGCTAAACAACAGAACAATTCACAACAAATCTACATGCAAAAACCTTAAACCAAAAACACTAGAAAGACAAAAATCAGAAATTAGAAGTTACTGAGATTGTCCAAGTCGAGATGATCTCTGTCCTTAAGAACTTATTGGCTCCGTCACGGGTGCTTTACGGATTCGTTTTGCCAACGTTCTCCCAGGATTACTTGGATTCTTCTTGTTCAAGGTGCACTCCTTAACAAGTATGCGAACTTGGAATCAATGGTGAATCTCTCTCAAAACAAGGAAAAACATAAATGCCTTTAAAGTTGGTGTATTTCTGTATATGTCTTTTTTTTTTCCATATCTAATATTGGAATTAAAGCCTTCTTATATAAGGCATAGAGGGGTGCCAATAGGGCACCCCTTGGGGTGGGTTGCAACCCTCCAAGGATTGCAACCTCTCATACACCCCTAGGAATTCCAATAACATACATATCCATATACATCTCATATTTAATGAATTTTGAGGAATTTACAACATAAAATATATACGCAAGTTTGTCCACACTACACATAAAATTGAATCGTAGACATAAAATACACACATGTATAACATGTACTTAGATCATCATTGTAAGCAAGCCCATACACTTGAAACGTGTTATGGGAACATGAACATAACCGTGCATAAAAATCCATTTATGGTGCGTTTACGTACTCATAATTGGAATGAGATGAAATCGGAATGAAATGGAATGAAATGGAATCGGAATGAGCTGAAATGGGAATGGTAAATTGGAATCAAAATAAGTTGTTTACTTAACTATAGGAATCAGAATTAGAATGAAAAGCAGTATTACCATTGATGTGTTTACTTTGTCCAGTAATCGGAATGAATGTTAAAAAGATACAAAAATACCCTTAGTTATAATTATATATTAATTTATTATTTATTATTTATTATTAATTTTGATGTATTAAATTACTCAATATTTAATTATTCTTTTATTAAAATATTAATTATTATTTTATTATTAATTATTATTATTTATTATTTATTATTCATTATTTATAAATTAAGTATTAATTAAGTATTACTTTATAATTAATTATTAATGTATTAAAATACTAAATATTAATATATTCTTTTATTAAATTATATTTTATTAAAATAGTAAATATTGTTTTTTATTAATTATTAATACATTTTATTTATTATTATATAAAAAATAATATTTATTAATTATATTATGGGTAATATTGTAATTTCTCATCAATAATGGGGAATGAGAATCACATTCTCATGGGGGTGGTGGGAATGAGATTCTCATTCCTCATTCTCAAATATGTGGGCCCCACTCTCATTCTCATTCTCATTTTTATTCAATTTTATGAAGTAAACAACCTTGGAAATGATTCTCATTCCCCCATTCTCAATGTCCTTAAGGAAACACACAAACTTACAACATATTTCATAAACTTAATTACATAATATGCTTATAATACATAATATTAATGAATCATGAATTTAAACACTCATTCTACATGATCTAAGTATCCATACACTTACTCATGATTATCATCAATATTAACATGCTTAAATACATTATTAACATTACATGACCATATACTAACTAACACCTCTTTTTATTTTTAAATTTCATCACTTTACAAGCTTCTCATTTTATTAAAACACATCACATTCCGATCACTACTACATTACTTATCATCAATATTAAATCATATTCATCATTTAATATAAGCCTTTAACATTATTAAGACTTTCCATAGATATATTTACATCATTACCTTATTGAGTATTTTCTCTATATACATTCTTTCAACCACCACATGCATATGCATAACTCAATACTATTTTTATTAATCCTACACTCAAGTAACAAGAAAGTTCATTAAAACACAAAATGAATTACCTCATTATACATGCATTCATTATGGATTTAATTGCATTTTAGCGTATTTTGATGGGGATTTCTGCGGCTAAGTCCTTTGTGTAGCTCGGTAAGGGCAGAGAAGGAAATCCATCTCATCCGAAGGACCAGGGGTCAGAGGATGTATATCACTCCTTCAAACCCGGTGTTGAGCTCGGGTCTGGTTTCATGGATATGACCGACCAGAGGATGCGGCGTGGTAAAGGTCTCAGGGACCGACTACGTCAGAGCCGAGGCCGACCACGTTTGACCGGAAGCTCGGTTTGATTTAGCCTTATCTCCTGGAACCAGCGGATGAGCTCGGACATTTCAGGTCAGGGCGGTAACAGTTTGAGAAGCTTGATAGATCACTTGGCCGACCTCTTGAAGACCGGCACAAGATCAGATTTGTTGGATTTTTCCCTCCAAAACGTGCTATTATTCCAAAGCACTTTACAGGATGGCACCATTATTGTTGCGTGCGACAGTAGAGAAAGCATAATGATGCGACAGGTCGTCAGGCAGCAGGCTTGCTTTTGGGGACGACAGTCTTGGGGCAGAGAGCCCATCAATCAGACGAATACCGCGCGGGAAACGTCATAAAGTAGGGGAAACAGTGTTGTAATTCCTGAGTATATAAAGGAAAGTTAGATTCATTTGTCACAAGGAAAAACTTGTAACTAAAAGAAAATGATCACTACTTGTAAAGCTCTTTAAACTGCTCGGCCTCATTCGGACCTCACTCATAACAGGTCGGCCGAGTTAGTTCAGGCAATAAAAACAACCCCCGCCATTTTATGCCCGTGGACGTAGGCTGGATTCACTCCGCCGAACCACATTAAAACTCTATTGTCAACCTTTACGTTTTTCTCACCTTTTACTAAATTTGCCTTTGGTCTCCCCATAACCAAACAAATTCAAGGTTGATGGAAGGTTGTCTCAGGTGAGTTATCTCGAAACTGCCCATCGGACGAAAATCATATGTCAACAGTTTACGCCATCTGCGGGGAAAGAACGAAAAGCAACTTGCGTAGTAAGACGATGGTAGAAGGTGGAAACCATGGGTTGTTGGAGAGTTCAGCGGCAGAATAGAAGAAAGGGGAAAGGAATGTGAATAAGCTGGTCAGAACGGGAAGAGGAAAAGGCTCGCAGGAAGAAGGAAGTTTGACGGTGGAAGTTTCATTTTAATTGAGTTATACAATGGAATGTAAGAGGGTTAGCCAACGGTCACCCATTAGGGCGGAGTTGTAGAATGGAATGTAACATTGTGGATGGGTTACATCCGTTGGCAGCAGCTGAACAAGTTCCTCCTTGAGAAGGTGCTACGTCTGCTCGGTCTGTCAGTCCTCAGTTTCACAGGCTGCCGGTGCTGAAGGATCGGCCGAAGAACTAGTCTGCCAAGGGCAGAGGACAACGTCCATCAGACCCACCCTCAATTTGTGTGGTGGTCTTCCCCGAATGAGAGGAAATGAGAAAAATCCCACGAGAAGAACCACAAGGGACCAGAACAGAGGGCCTCGGCTGGGTTTCCAGATTTACTCGGGATATGCAAGGTCCCGGGAAAATTCATTGTTCAAGGAATGCTTATGGAGTACTCGGCACGATGGGACCCTGTCAACATGGTCAGGAAGCAAGTACGGAAGGATCTGAATAAGCTCGGACTCCAAGACAAGAACCAGAAGAAAGTATTGTAAAAGCCTCTCTTAAAATGTCCCGTAAAGAGTTGTAAGAAGGGCATCAAGTCATTTGAATATGAATAAAACTCTCATTTTCTTTAAGAGACTTGTCTATATTATTTATTTGTTTAATAAATGCGAAAGTTGTTTTCAATATTCTTGGGATGTGCTCGATGTGAAGGGGTGATCGGTAACCAGGAAAGGCGCCAAGCCCGTGGCACGCCACTCCCGGATGTCATTATCAAACCCCCAGGGTGGAAGTGTCCCGACCTGGTTCCTTTCACTTTTGAGGATCCAGAACGCATCAAGGCCAAGTGTTCTTCTAAGCTCGGGATCAGATTACATCCCACCAAATACATTTGATCTCGGCTCGAGGACAGACTATCACATCTAGGCCGGACTCGAATTGGTCGGGTGCTAAGTCACATTGAGATTCGGAAGGGAAAGTTGAAAAGTTCGAAGTCAGAATAAGCCAAGTAAGGAAAGCAGAAACGAAAGTAGTAAAAGAGAAATGGCAGATTGTTATTACAGAAAGCAGCATATTGTTTGAAATTACATAGGGCCCCCTTTGGGTCACCCTCATTCGTTGGCCCGCGCAGGGGCAACCATTTTTTCTTGGCGGGTCCGGTTAGGTGGATAACTGATACGGGTTCAGCATGAGGCACCTCGATTTCATTTTGGGAGGAAAGAGGGGACGCAACTTCGGTTTCAGGTACTTCAGTGGAAGGAGCCTCGGGTTGGATCTCCTCGGGGGTCAGGGACATGGGCACGGTTGAAATGGGCTTCGGATCCTGGACTTCCTCCGAAGGGAGGGCAAGTAATTCATGGGCCTCATCCGCAGAAAGTTCTTCTTTACAATAGCGGATGGAAACGTGAATCGACTCCATGTTAATCCCGGGCATCAGAATTGGGATAATCTCGGCACAATTTCTGATCCCCTTGATCTAAACACTCTCCAGCTCTCCCTCCAGTGCAGCCTCTCTCTTTTACAATTCAGCCCCTCTCCTCTCCAGATCGATCTCTCTCTTTTTTAGCTCCTCCTGAGCCTGATCTCTCTCTTCAGCCGTCTTCCTCAACTTGGCTTCGGTGTTGCCCACCTCCCACCCCAAGCATTTACTCTCAGCCTGAGCAGTCTTCATGTCCTTTTTGGCAGTTTCGGCATTCTTCTTGGCCAGGTTAGCCGCAATCCAAAGAGAGTCGTTCAGTTTGAGGGCCTCATCCAAGACTTTCTCTAAGGCCTTTATCTTCTCATCTTTTTTTGCCAGCTCGGTTTCCTTTTCTGAAAGTCGACTTTGGAGCTTTTGTGTCTAGCCTCCTTCAGATAGAAGACTCAGGAGAAGGTCTTTGTTCTTGGCCATATGATAATTTGCCTGTAAAAAAAAGGAAAAAGTTAGCACAATAGCCAAGTAAAAATTCAGGGCGGAGACAGGAAGTTTATTACCTTGGCCATCTGGGAACAAAACTCTGTGACCACGTCCTCGGGAGAGACGTCTTCATATTTCGGGACCTCCTCTAGAGGAATTGCGTCGGGCAGTTCATTAAATGTCGGCACAAGATGAGAGGTGGCCTCTCAGATCTTTTCATTGAGGTCATCCACACCGAGCACCACGGCACCTTTTCCTTTCCTGGAAGAGGCCTATGCAATTCTACTCTCTCTCCTAACAGTCTGCCTTCTGATCAGAGGTTGTTCCTCCTCTTCCTCTTCTTCCTGCTCAGCACCACCCGATCAGATCAATCGCTTTCGATTGCTGGCGAGCCTAGAAATGACAGCAGGGCGGGTTTCAGACGACGGGACTGCCCTTGGAGATGGGATTGTTGATTGATCAGAGGGACGGGTCACTGCTTTAGTTTTGTCCTTAGCCACCGCTACAGCCGCACTTTTTCATAAGTTCTCGCTCCACTTGGCTCGGGCCACTTCGTCAGATCTTTGATTCTTTCAAGAGCATTAGGTTGTCTCGATATTCCTGCCAAGTAAAGAGTAGAAAGCATGATCAGTTCAAAGTTCAGAAGGTTTCAAGTCATTTACGGGCCAAGCAAGTAAGAGGATCAGTTAGAAAGCCAGCGAGCGCCTACCTAACCGTCTCGGGATCTGTGGAGGTGTACTCCAGATGAGCCCTGACTCCAAGAAGGCAGAGTCATTGACTACCATCTTCCAGAGTTAGTATCCTGACATGAAAGTTGAGAAAGAAGGAGAAACTGAGAAATCGGGTCCTAACCTCCCGCTCTGAAGATATCAGGGATTTATGTCATATCTGAGGGCGTTGACCAGGTCCGTCCCCAGTCACTTGTATCCCAGAACCAGTGGTCTTTGAAATTTTTGTTGGTTTGGGGAAGTTCTTTGATGAGGGCAGGAACGTCGGCATATGAGGAGAGATAATACCATCCGTGGTGTGTTTTTGGGTTGGCCTTCAGTTTGTAAAGTCTTTTCAACTCCTCAAAAGTCGGTTCTCCAAGGCCTGCCCGTTGCTTGATCACATGCAAGCCGAACAGAATTCTCCAGCTGTTCAAATTTAGTTGGTATGGGGCAATCTCCATCCTAGCCAACATCCCAGCGAAGTATGGTTGGATGGGCAATCGGAGACCGCACTCAAAGAATGAGGGGAGAAGGGCGATCCAGCCCTCGTCAGGCTGGTTCGCACGATCACACGAGCCAGAGACATCAAGAGCTACGTCGATGGGGATCTCGTACTGCTGGCGGAGCACGCCCAAGGCATCTCCAGTGATGGTGGAAGGCCGGTTCATGTCCAAGGCTGAACTTCCCAGTTCTCCAGGCTCAGAGTCTTTGCGGGGAATTCTATGATGGTACGTATCATTTTCTATTTCAGAAGGGGTAGGGGTGGTATCCAACTCCTCTAGGCTGGGCTCTCCCGAGCCGGATGAGGATTCTTCAGTTTGAGGTGGAGGTTGAGGTTTCGCAGGTTAGGCCGAAGAAGAGTTGGCGTCAGACATTCATGACAATCCCAAGGGACGAGCAGGTCAGTGGACAGTCAGATTGGGGCACAGCAGGCTCCAAAAACTACTCTAACTACCGGGAACCTAGACCTGCAGTCTCTAAATTCCCTAGCAATAACCACAAACAACAAGTCTCTCCCTAAACACATACTACCAAACACGGAGGACCAAAAAAACCCGAAACACATGCATCACACCCCAGCTGTTAGGGATATGCCCTATACCCAACTTGTGGATGGGCTATATGTACATGTATTTGTAATATTTTCATTAATTAATAAAATGGCAATCTTTATTATACGTGTCTTACAAAACTTATATGAATCATCAACACTGTAATAAAGCCCTTGGAGTAATAAGACGATGGCTTACAAGCCTTATGAGAATCATTACTCTTAAATGTTCTGAGTCATAGTTTTGTGAATAATTTGGGCGTTCACAAAGCGGAGAGACTACCATGATGATATAATCTGCCCTTAAGTGGGGTAGCTGATCTCATAGGCTACTAGCGGAGATTCATCCGCTTGGTGTATCACATGGATGCATGAGTTGCTCGTGTCCATCGAACTGACCGCCGAAAATTTTCATATGGAGTGTTTATCCCTTGTGTTTGTGAGAAATTTCATGTATCGATTATATGACTAGTTCTTAGACTTGAGGTCTTTACAATCTTATGTGTAGATCAAATAACTTTGACATTCTCCTTCCCCGGTTCAAAAGATCCGGTCATAAGGGTATGATTGGGTCATTTGTTGAAACACATGAAGTTTGTAAAGATACAACAGAGAATTGCCACTCTCTCGAATAGTATTTTCTTATAATAGTAGTATTCCAGTTCGCGGGTTGATATGTGTGATTAGTGCTTGAGACTGTGGCCACAGCGGAAGAATCATGTGCGATTCTTGGGTTAGCACGATTCATGACACTATCAACATCATACCTTTGACCATATGGGTAGACACTTTCCGTACCCTAGGTCAATAGGTGGGGATACAGTGAGTCGATGGACCGTATCATATGTAAATCGCATACTATATAGGTATATATATATCTTTCCTTCTCATTTGGGGGTCTTGGCATGTTGCTAGATGTCAACCTTAGTCATTGAAATCGAACAATCATCTGATCGGAGGATAATTTATGTTCGATTAAATTATCACGATTCATTTCATGTCCAACTTGAGGGGAACCCAAAAGGTCACACACAACAAAGTCGAAATCAATGGTTAACAGTGCACAGTACATATTTAACATCATATATGATTGCTGTAGGAATTGTTCATAAATGGTTTAATGTGTTTAATTATTGAACAGATTATTTATGAGGTTCCATAGTGGCTTAGGGATTGGTGAATGACGATAGGGACACTTTGGGAATTGGAATAAATAGATTTAAAAAAAAAATTACTATTCACGTGAATAGTAATGCGTAAATAGTACCGCGTGAATAGTAAAATTTTTTATTTTTGTTATTTGTTTTGAATTCCAATTCGGCCCAAACTCTGATTAGGGTTTTATAATCTCATTAACCACTAAATTAAGATCCAATGGCTAAGATTTAATTGGCTTTTATCCCACATCAGATTATAAATTAATTTTGTTGTCTTTGAAGCACTATATAAACCCAAAGAATTCTTCACAAATTTTTTCACCAAACCTTTCAAATCTTGGGTTTATATAAGTGAGCAACTCTAAAGTTTTAAGAGTAAGCCACTGATTTTAAGGATCCTTAAGTCTAATTGACGAGAGGAATCTCGAGTTAAAAGTTTTGAGGTATTTGCCTAGGCTAGCACCAATGGCAAAATACCCGTGCACTAAAGGCGTAGTCTTGCCGTTGAGTTTTGGCTTTGGTGTGTGCATCTTTGGAGGCCACACACTTGGGTGGCTCTTTGAAACGTGGAAGTGCTTGCTGAGTTCGACAAAAACTTGTAGATTGGAGGGATGACTATAGGAGTCTACGGTTCAAGTAAGTCTTTTTCTTTCTTTATTTTAATTAGAGTTCTTATGATAGTTAGCATGTTTAGGTTTACGTTCTTTGCATGTTTTATGAGTTTTATGCTTAGAATATATATTAACATACCTAGGCTTGTAGAATAATCAAAACAAATTGGTCTTGGGCAAAGGGAAAACGGCATCATAATTTTAATTATTTAATTTTCCGATGCGCACTCGCAGCCGCTTCACAACAATGGTATCAGAGCGCCGTTTTTGTTTTGATTAATTCTCACTTATTTGAACTCGAAATTGGGTGTTTAAAAGCTCGTTGGAAAGCTAACACCCTGAACGTAATTTTAGGCACAAGTTTTGCATGATTTGGTTAAGATTTGAATTGTGAACTTTCATTTAAAGTTCACGCGTCTGCAGAAAAACGTGAATAGTAAATTTATTTGAATAAAATAAAATGCAATATCATAATTAAATATTAATCAAAGTTATTTAATGCCTAAAATAATTTCAACATATTAAAACTCATATGCTTGATAATTCTATGTATGATTGGAATTGGCATGATTATTTTAGGGTGCAAGCATCTAGAGACTTTCTAAGAAATATAGAGTGTATTGCTTATCCCTTAGCTAAGTAATTATTCCGTGATGAACTTAGAGATTTATTACATTTAAGGCTAATAAATATAAATCACTTGTTTATGATAAAAGACATTATAAAAGATACAAGTGGGGTGGGACCAATGCGTTAATAAAACTTTCCAAACTAAAGTTAATTTAACCAAAGGTATTACTAGAGTTAGATAATGATTTGGTGTCTCCTTCACTCACTACCTTTTTATAGCCAAAAGGAAAAGCTGTGAAGACATCTAGATAATCATTTACTCAAAGCTTATCTTAAAGCATATTTAAAGTGTTGGACTAATTTGGAGGATCTATTGTTTATTCCTGTCACCAAGGCGATAAGAGCCTAAGAGGTAAGGGTATTTAAGAGAGTTCGTTCCACCCTCCTTCTGGGGAAATTTCAATGGAGGAATCCATTTGACAGTTATTCACTTAAACTTGCTAAAATCCTCAATAATAATTGAAATCTAAAATTTGCCTCTCATTGTAAAGTATAGACCCAAAGGGCTTAAACCGTATTGGCAGGACTAGGCTTTACTAGACTAACCAATACCAAATTTTCCATAAATCGTACTATTGATAATGGTTTGAATTTTCTGAGTCATAAGACGCAGCGACCCTTAGGCATGGTCTTATAACTTAGTGGCAAAGATTGGGTGTCCACGTGGACTAGCATAAGCTATGGCATGTTTGATTGCCCAACCCAATGATCAAGGAATTGTGATTTATATCATAAATTGGTTGGGAACCTACCTAATTATCGTATTTTATAACGACCGGCCCTAGTCGGAGTTATGAAATGATGATAATGGGATCCTTGCCCACAAGAAATCCATCATATTGGGGTTGATGTGATTTGCTTAAAATTTTAAAACAATTGAGTGGGAGAAAATTCATAATATTAAAAGCCTATGTTATTATGAAATATTAATGAAAAACATATTCCTAATTTTAACTTTCTCTCTTAACAGGTGAGTTAAAATATTTCACAAACATTCAAATGGCAAACAGAGTATCACTTCGTTCTATCCTTGATGAGCATAAGCTCAAAGGAGACAACTACAATGACTGGTTTAGAAATATTTAAATCGTCTTACGATAAGAAAAGATTTTCTATATTCTTGAAATATCGTTTCCCCTGAACCCGCAGAAGATGCTGACCAAAATACATTCGATGTATGGAAGAAACACGTCGATGATGATGAGCAAGCAGTTTTCATAATGCTTGGTTCTATGTCAGACGAACTTCAGAAAGCTCACGAATATATGGATGCTCAAACCATCATCTTTCACTTGAAGGAGTTGTATGAAACTTCCGTTCATACCGTGAGATTCCAAGTGTCATGAGCCTTATTCCAAACAAGGTATAAGGAAGGATCTGTTAGTGGACATTTGCTTAAGATGATTGGCCACATTGAAAAATTGGCCAACCTCGGGTTCATCATGGATCATGAGATATGTCAGGATCTAATTCTTCAGTCCTTACCAAAAGAATTCTCTAACTTTATTATGCAGTTTCATCTCTGATAAAGAAGCTACTTTAGCATAATTGCATAATCTGATAAAGCAAGCAGAGAATGACTTGAAATTGGAGCTTAAAACCTCCATCATGCTTACGGGTATGGACCTGAAGCCACGAGGCCCAAAGAAAAATAAGGACAAGGCCAAGGCTCCAGATCACCTAAAGCCCAATGGTAAGGTGGAGAAGAAAAAGGGAAAGGAGAAATGTTTCTTTTGTGGAAAGAATGGTCATTGGAAGAAAGACTGCAGATCCTTGAAAGATAAGGAAGCTAGGGAAGCCCAAGAGGCCAAGAAGCCCAATGTTTCGGGTATGTTGTATATGATTGAACTATATTCTCAAAACTATGAACCTTCTACTTGGGTGCTTGACACCGATTGTGGGACTCACTTGTGTAACAATGTGCAGTGCCTGAGAAACAGTAGGAGACTCCGTCATTGGGAGGTTGACTTACGCATGGGTAATGGAGCAAAACTGGCTGCATTGTGCGTGGGGACGTATTCATTAGTTTTTCCGAATGGTTTAGTTTTAGACTTAGAAGATTGTGTTTCTGTACCTTCTCTAGTAAAGAACATCATTTCATTTCTTCTTTATGTAATAAAGGCTTTTCATGCCTAATAAGTTGTAATGAATGTTCTATTTATTTCAATAAATAAAATATGGAGATGGTATTTTGAATAATGGTATTTTTGTCTTACAAACTAACAAAGAATGTTCAACCTCTAATATATACAACGTTAACTCGAATAATCTCAATGAATCACTTATGTGGCACAGTCGCTTAGGTCATATCAATGAAACAAGATTAACTAAGCTACATAAGGATGGGTATTTCAGACCCTTCAAATATGAACCTTATGGAACTTGTGAGTCTTGTTTACTTGGTAAAATGACCAAATTACCCTTCAAAGGTAAAGGACAGCGTGCAACGGAGACATTAGAACTCATACATTATGATGTATGCGGACCAATGTCAGTCACCACTAGAGGTGGATTCTCCTACTTCATTACCTTTATCGATGATCACTCGCGATATGGGTATGTGTATTTATGGGGTACAAATCTGAAGCCTTTGAGAAATTCAAAGACTTCAAAGCTAAAGTAGAAAACCAGCTTAATAAAAGTATTAAGTCACTAAGGTCTGACCGATGTGGTGAATACTTAAGCAACGAATTTCAAGATTACTTGAGAGAAAATGGCATTTTTTCCCAATGGACTCCTCCGGGAACTCCACAGCATAATAGGGTCTCCGAAAGGAGAAATCGGACATTATTAGATATTGTTCGATCAATGATGCCGGACACGGATCTACCTCTTTCAGTTTGGGGTTTTGCTTTAGAAACTGCAACACTACTACTAAACCAAGTTCCTTCTAAGACTGTTAGTCAAACACCATATGAGTTATGGTCTGGGAAATGTCCTAGTCTTAGTTGTCTAAGAGTTTGGGGATGTGACGCATATGTCAAGCTCACACAAACTAATAAATTGGATGATAGGGCAGTTAAATGTAAGTTTGTAGGATATGCCTTGAACTCAAGAGCATACATGTTCTACGTCCCAAATAAACAAAGAACATTTGTCTCACGAAATGATAAATTTCTAGAGAATGAATTCCTTCTCAAGAAATATAGTGGGAGTAGACTTGACCTCGATGAGGTACGAGAAGAACAAACTAACATAGAACTAAACCCCAGGCCCCTCAAATGGGCAGCGACGGAACAACCATATGGTTATGAACTCAGAGGGTCTGGTAGGGAAAGACATGAGCCTGAAAGATATGGTTTCCATATTGATGAGGAACATGATCAGGTCATTGATAATGACGATCCCACCAGTTATGACGAAGCAATGCGTGATATTGATTCAATCAAGTGGCTTGAGGCCATGAAATCCGAAATAGACTCTATGTATCATAATCAAGTCTGGGACTATGATTGGTGGTGAAAGGTTATAGACAAGTGGATATACAAGCGTAAAACTAATGCAGAATGCAACATCCAAACCTATAAGGCTAGGTTGGTGGTGAAAGGTTATAGACAAATCCAAGGAATTGACTATGAGGAAACATTCTCGCATGTTGCAATGATAAAGTTCATTCGAGTTTTACTGGCACTAGCTGCACACTTTGATTATGAGATTTGGTAGATGGATGTCAAAACAACTTTCCTTAATGGGAACCTCCTAGAGGAAGTTTATATGACACAACCTGAGGGGTTTGCATCTAAGGATGATCATAATAAAGTATGCAAGCTTAAACGATCCATTTATGGACTCAAGCAAGCCTCCAGAAGTTGGAATATACTATTTGATGAGACAATCAAAGAATTTGAATTCATCAAAAATGTAGACGAGCCTTGTGTTTATAGGAAAAGTAGTGGGAGTGCTGTTGTATTTCTTGTAATATATGTCGATGACATATAAATGATCGGGAATGATATTCCCATGATGCAAGCCACCAAGCAATGGTTATCTCAGAATTTCTCCATGAAAATTTGGGAGAAGCAGCCTACATCCTCGGTATTAAGATCTACCATGATAGATCTAAGAGGTTGTTAGGACTTTCTCAATCTACGTACATAGATAAAGTTTTGAAAAGATTCAAAATGGAAGATTCCAAAAGAGGTCATTTACCTACTTTTCATGGAATCAAATTATCTAAGGAGCAATGTCCACATACTCCTTCAGATAGAGAGCGTATGAGTAGGATCCCTTATGCTTCAGCAATAGGATCGATCATGTATGCCATGCTATGTACAAGACCTGATGTTTCTTATGCTCTTAGCATAACGAGCAGGTATCAGGCAAATCCTGGTGAGCAACACTGGGCAACTGTCAAACAATCCTCAAGTATCTGAGAAGAAATAAGGATGTGTTTTTGATATACGGAGATTGTTCTGAGATGAAAGTCATTGGTTACTGTGATGCGAGCTTTCAACCGACAGGGATGACAACAGATCGCAAATAGGATATTTGTTTACTTTGAATGGCGGTGCTGTCAGTTGGAAAAGCTCAAAGCAGTCAACTACAGTGGACTCCACCACTGAAGCCGAGTATATTGCAGCATCTGAGACAGCTAAAGAAGCAGTCTGGATAAAGAAGTTCATCACGGAGCTGGAAGTGCTTCCCGCGATAAAGAATGGTGTCACGATGTACTATGACAACACGGGCGCCATTGCTCAATCAAAGGAACTAAGGTCCCACCAGAAATCCAAGCATGTACTCAGGCGATTTCATCTCATCAGGGAGATTGTTGAGAGAAAAGAATTTATTATAGAGAAAATACCCACAGAAGATAATCTTGCAGATTCTCTGACTAAAGGGCTGACTCAATAAAAGCATGATAGGCACACCCAAGAGTATGGTGTCCAGATTCATACTAGTTAGCTATAGTGCAAGTGGGAGATTGTTAGGGATATGCCTTATACCCAACTTGTGGATGGGCTATATGTACATGTATTTGTAATATTTTCATTAAATAATAAAATGGCAATCTTTATTATACGTGTCTTACATAACTTATATGAATCATCAACACTGTAATAAAGCCCTTGGAGTAATAAGACGATGGCTTCCATGCCTTATGAGAATCATTACTCTTAAATGTTCCTAGTCAAAGTTTTTTGAATAATCTGGGCGTTCACAAAGCGGAGAGACTAGCATGATGATATGATCTGCCCTTAAGTGGGGTAGCCGATCTCATAGGCTACTAGCATAGATCCGTCTGTATGGTGTATCACATGGATGCATGAGTTGCTCGTGTCCATCGAACTGACCGCCGAAAGTTTTCATATGGAGTGTTTATCCCATGTGTCTGTGAGAAATTTCATGTATCGATTATATGACTAGTCCTTAGACTTGAGATCTTTACAATCTTATGTGTGGATCAAATAACTTTGACAATCTCCTTCCCCGGTTCAAAAGATCCGGTCATAAGGGTATGATTGGGTCATTTGTTGAAACACATGAAGTTTGTAAAGATACAACAGAGAATCGCCTCTCTCGGATAATATTTTCTTATAAGAGTAGTATTCTAGTTCGCGGGTTGATATGTGTGATCAGTGCTTGAGACTGTGGCCACAGCGGAAGAATCATGTGAGATTCTTGGGTTAGCATGATTCATGACACTATCAACATCATACCTTTGACCATATGGGTAGACATTTTCCGTACCCTAGGTCAATAGGTGGGGATACAGTGAGGCGATGGACCGTATCATATGTAAATCGCATACAGAATGGGTATATATATCTTTCCTTCTCATTTGGGGGCATTGGCATGTTGTTAGATGTCAACCTTGGTCATTTAAATCGAACGACCATCTGATCGGAGGATAATTTATGTTTGATTAAATTATCACGATTCGTTCCATGTCCAACTTGAGGGGAATCCAAAAGGTCACACACAACAAAGTCGAAATCAATAAATAACAGTGCACAGTACATATTTAACAGCATATATGATTGTTGTAGGAATTGTTCATAAATGGTTTAATGTGTTTAATTATTGAACAGATTATTTATGAAGTTCCATAGTGGCTTAGGGATTGGTGAATGACGATAGGGGCACTTTGGGAATTGGAATAAATAGATATAAAAAAAAAAATTACTGTTCATGTGAATAGTACCACATGAATAGTAAAAAAAAATTATTTTTGTTATTTGTTTTGAATTCCAATTCGATTCAAACTCTTATTAGGGTTTTATAATCTCAATAAATCACTAAATTAAGATCCAATGGCTAAGATTAAATTGGCTTTTACCCCACATTTGATTCTTAATTAATTTTGTTGTCTTTGGAGCACTATATAAACCCAAAGAATTCTTCACAAATTTTTACACCAAACCTTTCAAATCTTGGGTTTATATAAGTGAGCAACTCTAAAGTTTTAAGAGTAAGCCATTGATTTTGAGGATCCTTAAGTCTAATTGACTAGAGGAATCTCGAGTTAAAAGTTTTGAGGTATTTGCCAAGGCTAGCACCAAGGGCAAAATACCTGTGCACTCAAGGCGTAGTCTTGTCGTTGAGTTTTGGATTTGGTGTGTGCATATTTGGAGGCCACACACTTGGGTGGCTCTTTGGAACGTGGAAGAGCTTGCTGAGTTCGAGAAAAGCTTGTAGATTGGAGGGAGGATTGGAGGAGTCTACGTTTCAAGTAAGTCTTTTTCTTTCTTTATTTTAATTAGAGTTCTTATAATAGTTAACATGTTTAGGTTTATGTTCTTTGCATGTTTTATGAGTTTTATGCTTAGAATATATAGTAACATGCCTAGGCTTGTAGAATAATCAAAACAAATGGGTCTTGTGTAAAGGGAAAGCGGCATAATAATTTTAATTTTTTTATTTTTCGCTGCGCACTCGCGGCCGCTTCACATCACCAGCACCCATCCTACAACTAGATAACACAAGTAAAACATATCCAACACCAAATCCGAAACAAGATTCACAACCCCGCATAAGGAGGTTAGTCCGCCAGAAGAACAAAAAGAACAGGCAACAATAAGCAGAAAGTCTGAAAGTATCAAGCAACAGTATGGCAAATGAAGAGAGAGGGGTCGACCGAAAACTTACTTGGTTTGAGAAGAAAAGTTGGCGGTTGGTCTGGACGTTTGGAAGTCTGATGGTCTCGCGAGCAAGGTAGCTTCTGTGGCTTGAGAGTTTGGTTTTCGTAAAAAAGAAAAACGAGTGATGGTTTGCATTCTTATAGTTAGCACGGTGTGTTTTTTGCCGTTGGATCAAGAGTGTCTTCGGATGTGTGCCGCATGTTGTCCTTGGGCTCCCTCTGATCAGGTTGGGATGAACAGCTGGGATTAAAAGACCTTTGGCTACATCGGGAACGGCCGGTTGATTTGAGTTTTTGGCGAGAAGACCATAAGTTTTTGACAAGTGGCACGCTCAGGTAGAAACTCTAAAGGTTGATTTGACGGGCATTTATGGAGATATGATGGCTTGTGATTTTCGAGGGGTGGTTGTCATGAGGGAAAAAGAGGAATTTGATTGAAATTGGGAAGTCAGTTGAAGAGATATCAGCATTTTCTGACCGGGTACATAGAGCTAACCGAGGATGGTTTGGTCGAGCTCTGGGGGAGTTCTCTGTTTTTTTTTCAAGTCTGGCAATCAGTTAATTGTTCGGCTCACTTCAGACTTTTATAGTTCCCGGCACCAACTCGTACACTCGTTAGAATCGAGAACTAGGGGACGGATGTTGATGGGGATTTCTATGGCTAAGTCCTTTGTATAGCTCGGTAAGGGCAGAGAATGAAATCCATCTCATCCGGAGGACCAGGGGTCAGAAGATGTATATCACTCATTCAAACCCGGTGTTGAGCTCGGGTCTGGTTTCGTGGATATGACCGACCAGAGGATGCGGCGTGGTACAGGTCTCAGGGACCGACTACGTCAGAGCCGAGGCCGACCATGTTTGACCGGAAGCTCGGTTTGATTTAGCCTTATCTCCTGGAACCAGCGGATGAGCTCGAACATTTCGGGTCAGGGCGGTAACAGTTTGAGAAGCTCGACAGATCACTTGGCCGACCTCTTAAAGACTGGCACAAGATCAGAGTTGTTGGATTTTTCCCTCCAAAACGTGCTATTATTCCAAAGCACTTTACAGGCTAGCACCATTATTGTTGCGTGCGACAGTGGAGAAAGTAGAGTGATGCGACAGGCGGTAGGCTTACTTTTGGCGATGACAGTCTTGGGGCAGAGAGCCCGTCAATCAGTCGAATACCGCGCGGGAAACGTCATAAAGTAGGGGAAACAGTGTTGTAATTCCTGAGTATATAAAGGAAAGTTAGATTCATTTGTCACAAGGAAAAACTTGTAACTAAAAGAAAATGAGCACTACTTGTAAAGCTCTTTAAACTGCTTGGCCTCATTCGGACCTCACTCAGAACAGGTCGGTCGAGTTAGTTTAGGCAATAAAAACAACCCACACTATTTTGTGCCCATGGATCTAGGCTGGATTCGCTCCGCCGAAGCACGTTAAAACTCTCTTATCAACCTTTACGTTTTTCTCACCTTTTACTAAATTTGCCTTTGGTCTCCCCATAACCAAACAAATTCAAGGTTGCGGGAAGGTTCTCTCGGGTGAGTTATCTCGAAACTGCCCCTGGGATAAAAATCATTCGTCAACAGCATACTCGGCCATAACAACAAATGCATACTTGACACTATTTTATTCAAAATTCAGTTCATGATATTGTTCTATCTAACACAAAGAAAATATATACATGTTTCATCCCTTTGTTTTCGGCCATACTTAGATTCTACCTATCTCGATAGTTTCATGATATACAAGATGTTAATCAATCCTAGGTAACATTATCCTTACCATCTAATTGCACAAAATCATAAAATTTATTTCCCATTCATGCCTAATGAATTCGGTCCTACTCATTTTCTTACCCAACTTGGAAAAAAAAACATCACATGCCACAACTAATCTATGATTTTAACATTACATAGGCTAGTTTAGTGTATCAAGCATGATTTCCCCCACTTAGAGGTTTGGCCTTACCATCCCATTTAGGGTTATGAAATGTAGGGGTGAGCAAAACCAGTTTCGGTTCTGGTTCCGCATGGAACTGGAACCTACCTGGAAAGAATCGGTTCCTAACTAAGTAGAACCGGACCTACCCAATTAAATAGGGTATCCTATTATTTGGTTCCAATTCGATTCCAGTCTGGTTCTGAATTACCCTGTTTTAAAATATTTTAATGAAAACTACATTTCGATATGAGTCTGTAGGAAAAAATTGGGACCAAATCGGAGTCTGGATGCTCAAGAACGAAGAAAATGGAGTTTTAGTACTCATCAGCCCTCGGTGTCGCGACGCGGAAGTTAGGAGTTGTGACGCTCCCCTACAGTTCGAGGCAACTAAGTGAGCTGAACGTCCCGACATCGCGACACGCAAGGGTTAGCGTCACGATGCTCGAATGTTTGATGCTCAATGTCGCGATGCTATAAGTTCAGTGTCGCGACGCTCCCCTGGGCAGAAATCGATTCTATATCCGATTTCAGAAACATGTTATATGGTCTGGTTCCGGTTCCGACCAGTTTAGAACTGGAACCGGACCTGTTAAAATCGATTCCTCTATTTTTGGAATCGGAAACGGATCTGTTACAACCGGTTTCAGTTCCAAACCCGGAAAATCGGTCTGGTTCCAACCGATTCCGGGTAGAACCGGAACCGATGCTCACCCCTAACTAAATGCATCAATCATCATCCTAAATTCCCTAATGAAACCAAATGATCTCATCCACCCCCAAGTATTCATAGATTTCGAAAATAAAAACAAAGAATACAGTGCATGATTTCTGAAATTAAAGGAAAAATGAGAGAGTGATGATTATCTACTTGTCCTAACTTGAGAAAGCTCCATTTTTTTAGCTCTTTATGTTGCATGAGACAGAGATAATCGCGTACCAGAAATGCAAATATTTCATCAAGTTTTTGAAAAATTATTTCATGGATACTAATGCACTTATACATGATTTTATGATAGTTAATAAGTCTCACATGCTAAAAATAATTATCAAGATTACACCGGAATGACTGAGGTGTTACAATTGAAGTGTTTGAGTAGTTAAAATCTAGGGTGAACAGTGGAAAAACCCTCCAAATACAGAGGTGGCTCTGCCCAAATTTTTAAAAAAACCCAATCAAACACCAATGGTGCCTCCAAAGGACCCTGTGGCAAACAAGCCGCTACCCCTTCGTATGATAGCACTAAGTTTGTCTCGGCCGCGACAGATAACAATTATGAAAATGGGATGGGTCAGAAAGTGCCCATAATTAAGGGGGGTTTTGAGATTGACCCTGATTCCCCCGAATCAATTCTGTCATAGCCCAGCGTCGTTGGTCCAAGATGTGCGCTTAGCCTAATCCAGTCGTTATCCCTGTGGCCCTGGAATTCTATGCCAACGCATATGAGCACATAGGGTATCAAGTTATGGTGAGAGACAAGCAGGTATCATTTGATAGAGCGTCTATAAATAGGTTTTACGGTCTTCCGGACATCAAGCATGATGAATACATTGCCCCGATAGAGGACCATGACCTGGACCACGTCACAGTGACACTTTGTATCCCCAATGTTACATGGGATGTCAGCATCAGTAGGGAATTATTGGCGTTTTGGGCGAAGGGCGCGGCGGAAGTGCTGTTCAGGCGAAATCGTAATTTAAAACTTTTTCAAAATTACCGAATAAATTATTCAATATCTAATATAAATAATTTATTCATATTTCACCTAAACCTATTTATTCGATATCAAATAATGACATAAATATACTGTTAAGTGAGGAACGGATAAGACGTGCGCAGCGGAACCCGCCCGAGATCAAATCCCGAGCGAATAAATTTTTTTTTCAGCAGTGACCAAAAACAGTGTATAAAAATTTTTAATCACAAAATTAAATTTTCCAATGCACTAAAAATCATTACCAATTTTTTATGCAATAAAATAATTACCATAAGCTCAATTAAATATTTTACACACTTTATTACATTTATCAACTCTTGATAAATCATTCCAAGCAATTAAATTATTCTCCAACACTTGAAAAGTAATTCAAGCATACAAAATCACTATATCAACTATATACTAATTTTTCCATACACGTTTATGCTTCAATTCCTCACATACATGCTTTTAATTTATCCAACAAATCTACCAACAATTTTTCTCAACAAAAAAAAAAATAATTTACAAATTAAATTTACCAACTAAAGCTTTCAATCATTGCCAATTGTTGAAGCTTTGCATCCAAGCTTTTCCAAATCCTCCAAGTAATTTCAACATTTGAAATA
Source organism: Zanthoxylum bungeanum (assembly GCA_019454045.1). NCBI lineage: Eukaryota > Viridiplantae > Streptophyta > Magnoliopsida > Sapindales > Rutaceae > Zanthoxylum > Zanthoxylum bungeanum. Next base: position 125,571 of record SKCR01005222.1, on the reverse strand, counting down.
TTTCTATCTCCACCAAATTAAGCTTCTCCAAGAACAAATCTTGGTGATCAAAAGGTGGTTTGATCACTCAAGAATGGCAACCAACTTTTCCCAAAAATTCAACACTTAAACCCTAGGAAAAAGAAAACTTCAAGAACATAGATTAACCCTTAACACTTATGGATTAATTCCATTGACTTGATTATTTGTTGGGTAATTTTTGGTGAGAGTTTTGGCTTGGATTTTGAAAACAAAAAAAAAAAAAAAAAAAAAAATTCTTTTTCCTTCTCTTTCTCGGCAGTGAGCAAAAAGAGGGGTTATTGTTTTTGCTTTTTTCTTGTTCGGTGGTGAGTAAAGAATAATAGAAAGCAATTGAGTTTTTATCAACTTTTATTTTATTAATTAAAATTAAGATAAAAACAAAACCAAACCAATTAACAAACCATGGTATAAGAGAATATTTTCTCTACACATGTTTCAAAAAGCTAACTTGACCAAAGTTAAAATTAATCTCACCAACTTAGTCAAGTTAGTCACAATCAAACGATTTAGTTACTTTAACAAAAAATATTCAATTGCATTAACTAAAGTTACTTTAATTAATTAAAACATTTATTTGTATCAACCAAGTAATTAATTTTGTACATTAATTTAACAATTAAATTAATTTACTAATTAATTACTAATTTAATGTAAATCAAATTTACATCTATTATACAATAAACTTATATCAACTCTTGATATAAAATTAATTAATTCGATTCATCTCATGAATTATCAGATCAAACAATTTAATCCTTTAAACCCAAAAAATACTTTGTCAACATTTGATGAAAAATCGCTCTAGTGCTCAACGAGTAAACTTAGTATAATGGAACTCTCTAGGCTCACGTTTGGTTGTTATTTATATATATACATATATATCCCATATATTCGTACACATATTCATGAAGGCCTGCCCACCTACAAATCATGACTAAAAACAACATGACACTTCGAACCATATAAGTCGAGGTTAAAACGTTAATGTATAATCCCTTCGTCATTACTGTCTCCAATTGAGTAAGGTTATAGTTTTTTCTGTCAAAACCTTATCTACTCAATATATAATAACTTTTCACAGTCATATTCCATTAATAAAAAATATATGCAAAACACTTTTCAATATTATTTATAATGTTAAAGAAATAATTTCTTCAACGAACTTTTGGCCAAAAGATTTTTGGAATATACTCTGAAAATTTTCTGGAAACATAATCCAACCATATGGACCGACGAATCCTCATATTAACACACACCGATCTTCGTGAGCATCGGTCTATACCTAACAGTCATCCATAGGTCAGAACATAAAAGGTCTCTGACATACATGGTATCAGACACATAGGATCACTCACAAGACCACCGTGGTGTCTCAAGTCAAATGACCACAATAACTACTCAACTCGAAAAAGACAACTATTGATAGTTTTATGGAATATCTATTAGTCATCTTTTATGAGTTTGTTCGATATTCATTCCACTAATGAATGTCTGCATTTCTATACAAACTTCCACTAAGCTCACAGACTGTTGAGACAAACCATATGTCCATTACATATATAGACAATGCACTAGTTTTACCAATATAATGACAATATATCTAGACCAGGAATAATTTATATTCGAGAGAATGCGTGATATTTCTCAACACCATTTTGAACTCTTGCAACTATATCACCATATGTTGTAACTCTCGGGTCTTTACTAATTTCATAAAAGGTTCCGAGTAAAACTCGAAATCTCTAACTCTTAGATTAATCTAACACTTAGATTTACAATATATAAATAAAAGTAAGAAATTTACCATATTAATGAATAAATAAACATAATAAAGAAAATATTATATTGCATAAATAATAAATATTCATACAAAAGGTGAATGGTGCTCGATCACCATTTCCAACACTCCCACTTGATCTAGTGTCATTCACGATGGTATCTAATACCCATAGGCTCCATGTGCTTCTCAAACAACTTGGGAGTTAAGGCTTTAGTCAGTGGGTCCGCTACATTTTCTTCAGTTCGTACTTTACAAACTAAAATGTCACCTCTAGCCAAAATTTCTCTAATTATGTGATACTTTCGTTCCATATGCTTAGATTTCTGATGAGCGCGAGGTTCCTTGGCTTGAGCTATTGCACCATTGTTGTCACAGTATAATGGAATAGGATCTACTATAGATGGGACTACTCCAAGCTCCACAACAAACGTTTTGATCCAGACAGCTTCCTTTGCGGCTTCTGAAGCAGTAATGTATTTTTCCTCGGTGGTGGAATAAGTAGTCGAACCCTACTTGGTGCTCTTCCAACTAATGGCACTGCCATTGAGAGAAAACAGAAACCCAGATGTAGACTTTCTATCATCTGGATCAGATTGAAAATCTGAATCCGTGTAACCTCTCAATTGTAAGTCATTTTCTCCATAAATGAGAAACTTACCCTTTATACCCTTAAGGTATTTTAGGATATGTTTCACAGCCATCCAATGGTCCTGACCCGGATCAGACTGATAACGACTTGTAACACTTATAGCCATGCTGATATCAGGTCTAGTATATAACATGGCATACATTATGCTACCAACAGTGAAAGCATAAGGCTGGCTAAGCATTTTAGTCCTTTCATCATCTGTCTTAGGACACATTTTCTTAGACAGATGAATATCATGTTTGAAAGGCACATTGATTGTCTTACAGTCAACAAAGTTGTACATTTCTAAGATCAAATCAATGTACTTGGACTGAGAGAGTCATATCATCCTCCTTGCTCTATCTCTATAAAGCTTTATACCTAGTATATAAGAGGCATCTCCCATATCCTTCATGGAGAAATTCTTACTGAGATAGGCTTTGATAGATTGTAACATACCTATATCATTTATGATAATAAGTATATCATCAACATAAAGCACTAAGAAAACTACCATGCTCCCACTTACCTTTTTTATAAACACAGGATTCCTCTTCATTTTTAATGAAACCAGACGATCTGATCACATCGTCAAAACGAAGATTCCAACTACGGGAAGCTTGTTTAAGTCCATAAATAGATCTTTTAAGCTTACATACCAGATTAGGATCTTTGGCGAATGCGAATCCATCGGGTTGTTTCATATGGATATATTCCTCAAGATTTCCATTCAGAAAAGCCGTTTTCACATCCATCTGCCAAATTTCATAATCATAGTGTGCGGCAATAGCTAATAAAATTTTGATTGACTTAAGCATGGCTACATGAGAAAAGGTTTCCTCATAATCAATACCTGATTTCTGAGTATATCCTTTTGCTACTTGTCGGGCCTTAAAGGTTTCAACCTTTCCATCGGGCCTCCACTTCCTCTTGTAAACCCATTTACAACCGATAGGAACAATTCCGTCGGGAAGAGGAACCAATTCCCAGACTTGATTATCATGCATTGAGGCAATCTCGGATTTCATAGCTTCCAGCCATTTCTTCGCATCGATGTCTAACATCGCCTCTCTTTATGTTAAAGGATCATTTTCTTCGATTAAGAAAACATTGAGGGCATCATCAGATGTCATCCCGTATCTGATAGGGGGTCTCGATATCCTTTGTGACCTACGAGGTGGTTGTGTCAAAGGTATCTCATCTTCCTAAACTTCTGGTTCTATCGTTGATTCAATGTTACTTTAATTGACTTCATCAAGATCAATCATTCTATGATCTGCACTTTCTAACACAAATTTTGTTTCTAAGAAAATTGCATTTCGAGCAACGAACACGTTTCGGTTCTCGGGATCATAGAACTGATATCCCATGGAATGTTTAGGATATCCAATGAATCGATACTTGTACCGTCTAGGTGCAAGTTTATCCCGCTGTGCAACTCTTACATAGGCAGGACAACCCCAAATATTAACATACTTAAGACTCGGTTTCCTTCCAGTCTATAACTCATACGGAGTAGTCGGAACAATTTTCGATGGAACTTTTTTCAGAAGATGAGCGGCAGTGTCTAGAGCATGGCCCCACAAGTATATTGGTAGATCAGTAAAACCCATCATCGATCGAACCATATCTAATAAAGTTCAATTCCCCCTCTCTGAAACACCATTGTATTGATGAGTGCCTGGAGAAGCATACTGAGCGAGAATCCCATTCTCCTTTAAATAACTCACGAACTCACTGCCCCGATCTGATCGAAGACATTTCAAGAGTGTTCCGGTTTGTTTCTCTACTTCAAATCAGTATTCTTTGAACTTTTCATAAGTTTCCGATTTGTGTTTCATAAGAAACACATAACCAAATCGTGACAAATCATCGATAAAAGTTACAAAGTATTGAAACCCACCCATGGCAGCATGATTTATTGGACCACATACATCGGAATGCACAAGTTCTAATAAATCATTAGCATGGTGTCCAACACCATTAAATGAGGATTTGGTCATTTTACCTTGAATACAATATTCACAAACTGGTAAAGGTTCTATGGTTAGATCTGATATCAAACCATCTTTAACTAGTTTGGTTAGGTGTTTTATACTTATATGACATAATCTCATATGCCATAGTTCTATGCTATTTACTTCATCCGATCTTTTCCTTTTAGATTTGTCTATATTAAAGACATCACGACTTTTTGTTAGAATGTAATGACCATCAACCATGGGACATGAAACAAGCAAAACATTCATATTATCATATAAATTCAAAAGACCATCTTTAATATTTATATGAAATCCCTCGCTGTCAAGTACAGGAAGTGAGATGATTTGTCGTATCATAGACGGCAGTTATTAAGTTTAATATTACATTCATCAGAGAGTTTCAAAAATAAAATCCATACTGCTTCAACTTGTAGAGAATCTTCATTCCCTACTCGCAGCTGGATCTCTCACGGCTTCAATCTTCTAGTTTCCCTCAGATCGTGCAACGAATTGCAGATATGAGAAGGACAAGTGGTGTCTAACACCTAAGTCGAACTAGAATCAAAAGCAAGTGTAATTTCAATAATAGGAAAGCAAATACCTGAGGGAGCTTTCTTCAAATAAGCTAAATACTTTGGACAATTGCGTTTCCAGTGTCCAAGTATGTCACATTGGAAACATTTTCCTTTTGCAACATCTGTCTTCACCTTTGGCTTAAAAACTCTTGCGGAAGCAACCTTAGGACCTTTACCTACAACTTTCTTTTTCTTTTTATGTTTCTTCCCAGCCGGCTTTTGAGAAGCCTGAGAAGGTCCAGAAGAAGAAGCATCAGTGACCATGAAAGCAGAACTATTCATATTCATGTCATCTTGAGCCGTCAGCAACATATTGTGCAACTCAGAATAGGTGGGAAGCATCGTATGCATGTTAAAGTTAACAATAAAGTCCTTCAAAGACTTAGGAAGAGATGCGAGAATCACACTATTCCCGAGGCGGTTGTCAATAGGAATGTCCATCCTTTCGAGCTCTTCAATACAATCTATTAGCTTCATCACATGTGGGCTAACATGTTTTCCCTCCGGGAGGAAAGTATGAAAAAGCTCAACAGCCACCATATGAATCTCTACATGTGGTCGATCACTGAATAGTTCCTTCATATGCATCAAGATTGATCAGAAATCAGGCATCGGCATATACTTCCTCTGTAGTTTCGGCACCATAGATCCCAAGATGTATGACCGGACTTTCCGATCATCATCCTTCCATCTTTTGAACGTCTCACGTTCCTCATCTAAAGCATCATCCGAAACCCTTGTGGGCATTGGGCGATCTAGAACATATTCAAGTTGCTCCGCTTGACACAGAATTCGGAGATTCATGAGCCAAACATTATAATTAACAGCACCCTGGAGCCTATGCGTATCAAGTATACGCGAAAGCGGGTTCGAAACAGACATTATGTCTACACAAGATAAAACAAAATTAAACAGATAATAATATTTAAATATCATGATAAAATACTAAATAGAATATGGATTTACTTTTTCTATAAAGTGCCCTCGCATTGTCTTACATATTCTTTATAATCTCTACAAACAAGAATACGGAAATTTAACTCTTAAATCTCACAATGAGAAGTAGATCCTTCTTGACATTTACGCAAATCTCACGCTTTAGCAATATTGACCTTTGTAAATTCGAGAAGGCAGACAACTATTGTCAAGTGCATCTCATGCAACTCTTACATTCGGTCCTAAATCGAATCTTATCCTCACGTTTTAGCAATATTGGATAATTCAATTTTTAGATCAACTTGTCTATCGTCGAAAGTAGAATACTAATATTAACCTCACACTTTAGCAATATTGGATAATACTTTCTCTTAAATTCGACTCATCTCATGCTTAACCGGATTAGAACAAAAAATTACAATCAATCCCTCACGCTTTAGCAATATTGGGAATAATCATAATGGTTTAGCTAAGACCGTATAGACAAGCCGGACCATGTCATATTTTCACACAAAATTAATGACACTTAGATCTAGTGGAGAGATTTCAACAAGCTCAAATGCATACAAATATTTAATGTATGCATGTACAATAAAATGCCTAAACATGTAATCTACTATTAAATGTATGCATGGGCATTTTATACAATTAAAAAAAATTAGGCAAAAATGCAAAACTGACCCTCTAACTTTCATGTTTTGTCAATTCAGTCCTCTAACTTTTAGTTTTGTCAATTCAGTCATCTAACTTTCAATTTTTGTCAATTTAATGCTCCGTTACAAATTTACCGTTATTACTGCAAAAAACACCGTTTTCATTTATTTTTTTATTTTTTTTTTGGAATTTTAAAAAAAAATCTTAAAAAATCTTAAAAAAAAAAAGAAAAAAAAATAGGGGGGAACTCGATCCCCCCCCCCTTTTTTTTTTTAGATTTTTTTCGATTCTTTTTTTTTAAAAAAAAAATTAGAAAAAAAAGATAAAAAAAAATAAATGAAAACGGGGTTTTTGGCAGTAATAACGGTAAATTTGTAACGGAGTCTTAAATTGACAAAAATTGAAAGTTAGAGGACTGAATTGACCAAACTGAAAGTTAGAGGACTGAATTGACAAAACATGAAAGTTAGAGGGTCAGTTTTGCATTTTTGCCAAAAAATTATAAGGAACATGAATAATTAAAAGCATGTATCGCTCTGATACCACTTGTTGAGTGAGGAACGGATAAGCCATGCGCAACGGAACCCGCCCGAGATCAAATCCCGAGCACATAAAAAAAATTTCGGCAGTGACAAAAAACAGTGTATAAAAATTTTTAATCACAAAATTAAATTTTTCAATACATTAAAAATCATTACCATTTTTTTATGCATTAAAATAATTACCATAAGCTCAATTAAATATTTTACACACTTTAATACATTTATCAACTCTTGATAAATCATTTCAAGCAATTAAATTATTCTCCAACACTTGAAACATAATCTAAACATACAAAATCACCATATCAACTATATACTAATTTTTCCATACACTTTTATGCTTCAATTCTTCACATACATGCTTCTAATTTATCCAACAAATCCACCAACAATTTTTCTCAACAAAAAAAAAATTTAAAAATTAAATTTACCAACTAAAGCTTTCAATCCTTGCCAATTGTTGAAGCTTTGCATCCAAGCTTTTCCAAATCCTCCAAGCAATTTCAACATTTGAAATCTTTCTATCTCCACCAAATTAAGCTTCTCCAAGAACAAATCTTGGTGATCAAAAGATGGTTTGATCACTCAAGAATGGCAACCAACTTTTTTTTCCAAAAATTCAACACTTAAACCCTAGGAAAAAGAAAACTTCAAGAACATAGATTAATCATTAACACTTAGGGATTAATTCCATGAACTTGATTATTTGTTGGGTAATTTTTGGTGAGAGTTTTGGCTTGGATTTTGAAAAAAAAAATTCATTTTCCTTCTCTTTCTCGGCAGTGAGCAAAAAGAGGGGTTATTGTTTTTGTTTTTTTCTTGTTCGGCAGTGAGTGAAGAATAATGGAAAGCAATTGAGTTTTTATCCACTTTTGTTTTATTAATTAAAATTAAGATAAAAACAAAACCAAACCAATTAACAGACCATGGTATAAGAGAATCTTTTCTCTACACCACATGTTTCAAAAAGCTAACTTGACCAAAGTTAAAATTAATCTCATCAACTTAGTCACAATCAAATGATTTAGTTACTTTAACAAAAAATATTCAATTGCATTAACTAAAGTTACTTTAATTAATTAAAACCTTTATTTGTATAAACCAAGTAATTAATTTTGTACATTAATTTAATAATTAAATTAATTTACTAATTAATTACTAATTTAATGTAAATCAAATTTACATCTATTATTCAATAAACTTATATCAACTCTTGATATAAAATTAATTAATTCAATTCATCTCATGAATTATCGGATCAAACAATTTAATCCTTAAAACCCAAAAAATACTTTGTCAACATTTGACGAAAAGTCGCTCTAGTGCTCAACGAGTAAACTTAATATAATGGAACTCTCTAAGCTCACGTTCGGTTGTTACTTATATATATACATATATATATATATATATATATATCTCATATATTCGTACACATATTCATGAAGGCCCGCCCACCTACAAATCATGACTAAAAATAACACGACACGTCGAACCATACAAGTCGAGGTTAAAACGTTAATGTATAATCCATTCGTCATTACCGTCTCCAATTGAGTAATGTTATAGTTTTTACTGTCAAAACCTTATCTACTCAATATATAATAACTTTTCACAATCATATTCCATTAATACATAATATATGCAAAACTATTTTCAATATTATTTATAATGTTAAAGAAACAATTTCTTTAACGAACTTTTGGCCAAAAGATTTCTGGAATATACTCTGAAAAATTTCTGGAAACATAATCCAACCATATGGACTGACGAATCCTCATATTAACACACACCGATCTTCGTGAGCATCGGTCTATACCTAACAGTCATCCAAATGTCAGACCATAAAAGGTCTCTGACATGCATGGTATCAGGCACAGAAGATCACTCACAAGACCACTGTGGTGTCTCAAGTCAAAGGACCACAATAACTAATCAACTCGAAAAGACAATTATTAACAGTTTTATGGAATATCTATTAGTCATCTTTTATGAGTTTTTTCGATATTCATTCCACTAATGAATGTCTGCATTTCTATACGAACTTACACTAAGCTCACAGACTGTTGAGACAAACCATATGTTCATTACATATATAGACAATGCACTAGTCTTACCAATATAATGACCGACCCATGTCAATATATCTAGACCAATAATAATTTATATTTGAGAGAATGCGTGATATTTCTCAACATCATTTGCAACTCTTGCAACTATATCATCATATGTTGTAACTCTCGGATCTTTACTAATTTCATATAAGGTTCCGAGTGAAACTCGAAATCTCTAACTATTAGAGTAATATAACACTTAGATTTACAATATATAAATAAAAGTGAGAAATTTACCATATTAATGAATAAATAATCATGATAAAGAAAATATTATATTACACAAATAATAAATATTCATACAAATGGTGAATGGTGCTCGATCACCATTTCCAACATATACATGAAACGTCGCGAAACTTTTACGAAAAACATTTTTCCGCAAAATGACGCAAAATACGTTTTTAACCGAACCGACCACCCAACACTTATGGGAACTGCCCATGTCTGCCCCAATAGTGTTAGGACAGTTCATGGGCTGCCCAAACAGTGACGAACTCACTGTTTGGACAGCCGTCACCCGGTTGGCTCAAAAGTCACCCGGTAACGCCGTTTTTGGCCGTTTTCACTTATTTCAACTCCGAAACACTTTCCGACAATTGTTCCAACTCCTAAAACACATCCAATACATTCATATGACATCAAATTCATCACAAAATTTCCAGTTCTACCAGATTTGATCTAGAAACCGAAATTATAATTTTTCATGCTTTAAATCCAAATTTTCAACATTAATCAAATTAATCTCAACACCAACCAAAGTCACCACACATGAATCACCCAAGAACAATTCTAGGCATTACAAGAGTGGTCATAACACTCTAGAATGGAAACATGTCATCAAATAACTAAATTGAATAAATATTACAATAATATTACTCAAAACTACTTCACACATGCTTTAAGCTTCCAAATCCATCAACCAATATCAAAAGCCCCAAAATTTAAGAAACTAAGGAACCCTAGAACCATTCTAAGAATTCAAGAAAACATGAAACTAAATTTCAAGCTTAGAGTTATAAAAGATTACCTTTAATCTCTTGTTTTGCTAAGCATTTTCTTGAATTTTTCCTTCATTTCTTCATGATTCTTCAAATCAAATTTGAGACCCATTTTTGGAGCATATATTCGGCCATTGTAGACGTTATAAGAAGATGAAAATAATTTTCCCTTTTTTCAATTGTTGTGACAGACTTTATGGGGGCAAACTTGTCATTTTTCCTTTTTAATTTATTAAATTAAAATGATAAAAATATAAGCTTTATGTTAAACAAATCAAATTTGTACACATAAGCCTAATAAAGTCATGCCATTTGAACTAATCATAATTGGACAAATTTCATAACATTTATGAAAAAAGTTTATTAATTAATCATTTAAATATTTAACAATTAAATATTCAATTAATCAATTAATAAAATTATTATTATATATGTATTTTTATTTACAATAAATAACAAATACATATATTTATGGCATGTGTCAAAATCTCATTTGACGAATAATTAATGTGTATCTAATCGTATTATCTATCAAATACAAATACACAATAATTATTATCGGATAAAATCCCATAATGCATGTGTTATCGTTTAACCGATTAAACGATTCGAATTAACTCACTTAATCCGATGAAGTATTATGAATAATCCTTGTTATTCATATCGCATTGCCCAAGTGCTCAACTAGTACACTTCATATTATGGGACTCTCTAAGTTTAGGTTTATCTGTCACGAAATCCAATTTCGTATTCATAATCCACCCAATCATGGATTATGACGACCACATATAATCTCGCTAAACTATGCAAGTCGAGGTCATTGCATACGTATAATCCATCCGTCACAGGCTATTCATATTATACATGGGGTATAGATAAAAACATCAAACCCGTTCGGTATAATATAGTCGACTTTCAATTTACGATCTCTAAATAACACTCAGAACTGATTTCCGAAGTTATACCACGGCCATGGATTTACTAGATCGTAAACACGTGAGGATGCATATGCCCTGTACACAGGACTGACGGATCCTATCTTGATACGCACTGGATATCATGAGCATCAGTCCACACCCAACGAATAGGCAGAGGTTTGATCATCAATAGATCGTTGACGTGACTTCCATCAAAGTGTGGAGGATAACTCATATATCCCACTGTGGTATCTCAAGTCGAATGACCACTATGCTCGCTCAACTCGAGAAGATTCCTATTGACGTTGGTGTATCATCTATTAGGAAACCTTCAGTGAGTCGTTCAGTGCTTATCAAAGAAACACCTACATGTCTATACGAGTCTCTCGAGACTCATGGTTCATTGAGATATATCAACGGATAAAGTCACGATATACGACATGTACTGGTCTCAGCGGATTTTACTAACCGACCCGTGTTAGTAAATCTTGACCATGAACTCTATTTAAGGATATACGTCTTATAATGCGTTTCCCAATGTCAATTACAAACTACGTTGTAACTGCGCACTACATTGTATACGTCTTATAGGGTCTTTGTCTAATATACACGTATCACTAAACCAAATTTAGTTTCGATCTAATCATAATCAGATATTTAATCGTAATTAGATCGAATAAGTGTATAAAAGACAAGGGTGCTACCATTAAATTAGTAATATTATGAAAAATAGAATTGCTCGTATTTATGAATCAGGCATAAATACGATCCGGATTGGCACTTTGAGCACCAACCCTAACAGGAACCAGTTAAGATGAGTTCCAGATTCCTCGATGCTCGGGTCTGGTTTTACTTTCTGACACATACACTACTACCAGGATCTCACATCACAAATATCACGAATGACCAGATGATCCTACTGTATTTTCTGCTCGAGGGGGATTCTATTAATGTATGGGGCTTATTTCCACCAACATTGTCCGGGCAGCCAACTCCGCACTTACAGGGTTACTGTACTGCAGCCTCATTAGTAGCATGTGTGCTCAAGCTAAGGTGCATGTGGACTCACGAGAAGAGATTCTGCCATCTACTATAGGATTGACAGTGAGCATTAAACAGAAGCTTCGTACAGAGCGAACGCCTGCTGCCAGCTCCTCATCCGCGCACCCTCAGCCTTCAGCTCGGCGTTCCTCTCGCCCACTCACTATCGCCTAACGCTTGCACCACTTGGAGGCTCATGTTGTATGTCATACCAAGTTTAATCAATCTATGGAGCAGATGCTCTGCTTACTGGCAGTGTAGCTCAACAAAAGTGCAGATCAGTTTCCAGTATTTCCACACCCTCAAGAGACTGTCACGGCAATTGAGGGAGCTGGTGATAAGGATGAGGAGGACGCATGACCCTCACCCACGGTAGTGTTGTTTCTTACTCCTCTTACTTAGCTTATTTTGTTACATTGGAGACAATACAACCTTTAAATTTTGGAAAATGATAAAGCTACAAACTTTTATCCCTAATTTCTCCCTACTCTCTCACTGTAGCTACAGTGAGTTACTGTAGCTCACTGTAGCTACAGTGAGAGAGTAGGGAGAAAATTAGGGATAAAAATTTGTATACATATCATTGCCCTTAAATTTTAGGCTGTTCGCCTGTTTGTTTTATTTTCTGTTGTGTCTTGTTTTATTTCATGTTATGTCTTGTTTTTCTTTATGTTTTATTTCCCGCTTGTTTTTCTTTATGTTTTTTTTATATATATAATGACTGCCTTAGGTAGTAAAACATAAATTCGATGATGATGAGATTGTTTATCTTGGTATGGAAGTCTTAGAAAAATACAATTAAATTTTTGAAATTTTCACTGTGATTTATTAAGCTTTTGATTTAGTGTTCATTCTAATTTGTTACTTTTGTAAGAGTGCTATTTATGGTTTAGTACTCGATGAAACAATGAGATATATACTTGATTTCAAAACCTTATGTCGGTGACAAAATTGTGAGAAATTTTAATTTTTTTTTTCCCTCGGATGTTAAATAGGTTTTGTCAACTAAACACGTTTTTATTTTGGTCGAGTTAGTTGCTTTTGCTAGAGATTTGAGTGGCTACCATATTCATGACCCAATCCCATATCAATTAATGCCAAATCTTACTAGCCTGTAACGTTTTAAATTAAATACTGATTGGTTCTATTCCTTCAAATTTGTTACTGACTTGCTTTGACGTACTGATTCTCCTTCTCCCTTCAATACAAATATGTTGTTACCGAATTCTAAAATTTAAGAACCCATTTTTCTTTTTCTTGGAGGATAGGATACCTTTTCGCTCACCCGGTACTTGCCAAGAAAATTATAAGTGGGATTAATATTTTTTCCTACTATGTAAAAGGTAACTCTAAAAAAATTGAAATTACCCATGAGAAGTAAAAGCCAGACTAAAAATGGACAATACAGCTGTAATTATAGCTACATATATCAACATTATTATGATGCTGTAGCAAATAAAATCCTCTTTGATCGAAAAGCATACTAATCAATGAATTTTTGGAACTACAAACGTCTTGTCCTTGCTATATTATTATTATTACTACAATTGATCCGCCTGCATTACTTGAATTATCCCTTAATTATGTTTATATAAAATCAAAATCAATCCATCCTCACCATTTGCTTTCTCTTTAGCACATCAATAGAAATTTTGTATCACCCAGGCCATCAAATACACTATTAACACTATATTCTTCATTCTTGAATCTGTTATGCTTGTCATTAAGCATTTTAACAAAGGGGAAAAAACAATTTACTCCCCTCATCAAGTTTTGGGAAATAATCTTCGTAAATTCTGCTGATCAAAGGCTTTATATGTTATTTATTTATGTATTATAATTGTTACAACAATGTAGAAAGGAAGAAGAAAGAGGAAAGACTAAAAAAAGATAAAACGCAAAAGCTGTGGCTAACACAGCCTTTGAGTTCCGAGGTCAATGCAGCAGGCAGAGCAGCAGCATTGTTACCAAAACACAAAATAAAAACCAACCCAAAAAGGATTTAATGCAATAATAATCTTCAATGATTATATATTTATTTATATATATATATAACTGCTTGTGGACACGTGAAGATTTATAAAATCTCCATGAAATTACATAAAAGTTAAAAACTTTTAATTGAATATTTAAAACCCTAGAACAAGCCCCCACAATATATGAGTAGTGATATGTCTAAAAAATAACACAAAAATCAAGACAAAATCATTATAAAAAAAAAAAAAAAAACAAATAATATTTAATTAAAAGACAAAATAATCTTTTAGTGATTTTGTGCCTGTTAATATTTGTGGCCGTATCATTTTTGATATATTATATCATGTAGAGTCAAAACAAGGCTAGGCTAGACATAAATATCATAGATTTGGAGCACCTCCAAAGGAACTGATCGAGCATCATAGCATTAGTTCTGAACCCTAGCAGTGAAGGCACTCAAAAGCTCTGGGTTCTGAAACTGAAACTGAAACATATCATCTGAAACTGAAATGGATTCTGGACCCACTTGAATAAAATTATGAGGCAGCTCATTATTCCCATACAACACCGCCTGAGAGCCAGTGATCACTTCATTCAAATTCCCAAACTGATTTTGGGAACCTGGACCACCAACACCACCAGCTTGGCAGTCGAAATAGAAATTACCTGCAGCAGAATGCTCATTTTTTATCCCTGGTCTGATCTTCGTGTCACAATTAACCGACATGTCAGACTCTTGTGTGTTGTAATTAGACGAGGATCTTGTATAATCATAATCACAAGATATTTTTTTGGACGATGGTTTTGGGAAGAAACCTTGAATGATCTCCTGCAACAACCCAGAACCTGGAGATTCTTGCTTAAAGAACTCCAAGTCATCAACTTCAGTATCTTTGCTTGTATAATTGCCACTATTACCAAAGCCTTGTTCATCGCCAGCAACGAGAGGAAGAGTCATAGTAGAGCCTGTGGTAGAGTTGTAAGAGGGATTATTATTATTATTATTATTATTATTCATCAAAGAGCCGGTGTTGGAGTTGTTGTTGAAAGGAAGCTGGTCATATAAAGACTGATGATGTGTAGTAGATGGGGTACCGTAAAAAGATGAACAAGAAGAAGACTTGTTAAACAAGTCAGGTAAAAGAAGCAGGTTCAGTGATGACGAATTTTTGTTCTGCTCAGGGTTAGCATAGTGATTACGAGTTGTGTGAAGGTCTCTAACGGACGGCTGAGATTGTTTTGAGAAACAAAACGGAGGAATGAAATGATGATGGTGGTGGTGATGATTTGGGGGCTCAGGGGTGCAAGGTGCAGCAGCTGGGTAAACAAAGTTGGTTCTAGCTTTCATACCACGCATGGCTCGAGCGGCACAGTCATAGGCACAGGCAGCTTCTTCAGCAGTGTCAAAGGTGCCAAGCCACCGCCTCTCCTTTGACTGTGGGTCCCGTATCTCAGCAGCGTAGCGACCCCATGGCCTCCGCCTGACACCACGGTACCTCATGGTGCTGCTGGAGCTACCTGATTGGTTGCCGCTATCTTTCAGTGGCCTTTTGTTGCTGCTGTTGTTACTAATCTTTTTTGTCTCAGTTGATGAATCAGGCTTCTGGGGCATCCCATTAAGCCTTCTCAGAGCTTCTTCCATTTCTTTCTTGAACTTGAAGCAAATGGAGATTATTGAAAGGGATTTCAGTAAAGAACTCAGAGAAATTAGCACCTGGAGTTTGTTGTTGCGGTGTGTACTATTTATAGAGAGATGATTTTTGTGGTGATTAATGAAAGTGTAGTCTTCATTAATTATTTATTTAATCTATTAAATATTCTGGCGACTAGGATCATCTATTGGGGCAACCGTTACAGAGGAGGGTTGTTATCATTTCATTGAATGTTTTGTTTTTTTTCCGTGGACCCCTTTTTTTTTTTTTTTTTTTTACCTGTAATGATATATTCACACACTTTTACTTTAAATTTTACATATTCTCTCATTATAATTATATTGATTTACTGTAGATCACTGTAGTTACGGGAGAGAGTTTGTCAAAACTTTAAGACATTTAATCTATATATATTATATATATAATATATATATGCTCAGCCAGCCAAATGACATCTTTTACAGTTGAGGAGTTGGTAGAAATACGATTGGCTGATCCCGATTCAGGGTAAGTAGGCAGCATTCAGATGCAGCCAGGGGAGGATCCTTTGGTGATACGTGTTTTTGGATGATGATGGTCGGCTAGATTTCTGTGAAATCTCACCGAGGGGGAGATTTGTTGGTTGCCAGTCACCCTTCTCCACCGAAAGCAAAAGGAGAAGCTGGCAGTGAGTAGGCAAACCGCGTGGCACTGTTCACGCGGTTTGCCAACTATAAAATGAGTGCTTCTGAGTCCATTAATTGTATCCCATGTGTGTGTAGAGAGTGTGAGAGAAGTGTGTGAGGTTTTGTGAGTTTTTCTTTGTGTAAAAGTTGTGTATTATTCTTGTGGTAATAATACGAATTTCGGTTTTTCCTCAAATTCTTCCTAAAGTGATCGTGTTTTCACAACAAGTGGTATCAGAGCTTTGGTTTGCCATTGGGATCGAAAAACCGGTGACCGGAGCTTGGTTCGGAAAATTCGAGTTCCGGGAAAGTTGTCAAAAATTCAATTGAGGGTACCATCAGCTAGATCACGTCGAGACGAGCACGGTGGTATTTTCCGGTGACCGAACCGACGTCCCAGCACCCCTCACGCGCCGCACGCGCCGTCCAGAGACTCTTCACGCGCCCCCACGCGCACCACGCGTCTCACGCGCGAACCGAGGAAGAAGACGCTGACGTGTCGACACTCAGCCGCCACGTCAGCGCCACGTGGCCGCCACGTCAGCATACGGGTCCCACACTGCCACGTCAGCTTGCCACGTCAGCACGCCACGTCACCTTGCCGCGTCAGCTGCCACGTCATCTGCCACGTCAGCAAAGCGGGTCCCATCTGCCACGTCGCACTGCCACGTCAGCAGCCTGGTAAATTTCATTTTGCCCCCTGAAGTTTTGAAATTTACAGTTTTGCCCCAGAAGTTTTAGGAATTTACAAATCAGCCCCTGTGTCGGATTTAGACCAAAGAAGTGTCTATTCCACCATTTTCGACCGTTCCGGACGCAACGGTGACCTCGGATTTGTGAAATTCAGACCCGATTTTAGGGTATTCTCAATTTTAAAATTTAAAACTTAAAATGGAGATGGAGGATTCTCATTCTGGTGCAATGATTAAGTTGGCTGCCACTAATTACTCCCTATGGAGACCTAGGATGATAGATTTTTTACATTGTAAAGATCTGTTTGATGTCATCGAGTTTAAGGGAGAGAAACCAGATTCTGTTAAGGAGTATGACTGGAACAAACTCAACAGCAAAACTTTGGGTCAGATTAGGCAGTGGATTGGTCATAGTGTCTTTCACCACGTAGCACAGGACACAGATGCTTATGAAATGTGGAGGAAATTGGAAGACATGTTCCAGGCTAAAACAGCTCGGAATAAGGCCTTAATAATGAGGCGATTGGTGAATTTGAAGCTACGGAGTGGAACTTCCGTTGCAGAACACACCAACGAGTTCCAGAGCCTGGTGAATCAGTTGTCTGCAGTAGACATGCAACTGGCAGATGAAGTTCAAGCCCTATTGTTACTCAGTTCCCTTCCTGATAGCTGGGAGACATTGGTGGTTACTCTCAGCAATTCCGCTCCAGGAGGTAAAGTTACCATGCCTATGGTAAAGGATGCCTTGTCAAATGAAGAAGCCAGAAGAAAAGACGTGGGCTCAGATCAAACAGAAGCCCTTGTCTCGGAACAACGAGGAAGACAACAGGAGAAACATCAAGGTGGGAGAAGAGGCAGAAGCAAAAGCAGGGGCAGGTCCAAGGACGGGAAAAAGACATACAAGTGCTTCCACTGTGGCATAGAAGGCCACTTGAAGAAAAATTGCCGGAAACTGCAACGGGAGCAGGGACAAGGCAATAACCAGCCGAAGAAGAATGATGCGGAGACACTAGTAGTTACTACGGTGGATGTAGCTATATGCTCCGGCCGGGAAGAAGCATGCCTTCACACCGCAACTCAGGATGTCGAGTGGGTGGTAGATACTGCAGCATCCTACCACGTCACTCCTCACAGAGATTTCTTCACAACATACAAAGCAGGAGACTTTGGAGCAGTGAAGATGGGGAATACCAGTTCTTCTCAGATAGTGGGAATTGGTGAAGTACAGTTGCGGACAAATGCAGGGTATACAGTAACCCTGAAGGAGGTCAGACATGTTCCAGAACTTCGGCTCAATTACTCTCGGGGGTAGCTCTTGACAGACAGGGCTATGCTAGCCACTTCGGCAACGGTACCTTTCGGATGATAAAAGGTGCCATGGTAATCGCCCGAGGACATATCTGTGGAACTTTGTATAAGACTCATGTGAAAATCTGTGCAGAAAGTCTAAATGTAGCTGAACGGGAGGCTTCTCAGAATCTGTGGCACCAGAGACTCGGTCACATGAGTGAAAGAGGGTTGTCTACCTTGACAAAGAAGGATCTAATCACCGTCTCCAAGAATGCTACTCTGGATCCTTGCAATCACTGTCTATTTGGTAAGCAACACAGAGTCTCTTTTAATTTCTCTTCTACGAAGAAATCAGAGTTACTTAGTCTGGTGTACTCTGATGTATGTGGTCCCTTGGAGGTGAACTCATTGGGCGGTAACAAATTTTTTCTGACTTTTATTGATGATGCTTCTCGGAAAGTTTGGGTGTATTTTCTGAAAACAAAGGATCAGGTCCTGGATTATTTCAAACTGTTCCATGCCATGGTTGAGCGTGAAACAGGGAAGAAACTGAAGTGCCTTCGTACAGACAATGGAGGCGAATACACTTCCAGGGAGTTCGATGCCTACTGCGGAAGTCATGGTATTCGACACGAGAGGACTGTTCCACGCACCCCACAACACAATGGTGTCGCTGAAAGGATGAACCGCACCATTATGGAGAAAGTCAGAAGTATGATCAGTATGGCCAAGCTGCCAAAGCCATTCTGGGGAGAAGCTGTTCGTGCCGCCTGCTACCTGATCAACAGATCACCATCGGTTCCGTTGAACTTCGAGATTCCGGAGAAAGCGTGGTCTGGTAAGAATCCCTCATATTCTCACCTCAGAATATTGGATGTTTAGCATTTGCACATGTATCCAAGGAGCTCAGACAGAAGCTCGATGCAAGGACTACTCCATGCATCTTCATAGGCTATGGAGACGAAGAATTTGGATACAGGTTATGGGACCCGAAGGAAAGGAAGGTCATCAGAAGCAGGGATGTAGTGTTTCTTGAAGACCAGACAATAGAAGACATTGAAAAGCCCAAGATGCCTTCTAGAACCAGTGCCGATAATGTTGATGAAAATCCAGACACAACCCCAGCACCAACACCAGTGGCCACAGATGATGGGGTGCAAGACATACCAGAAGCAGAACCAGAGGAGGAAGAAGGTATTGAGCAGGGGGAGCTTCAGCCTGCTCCATCAGAGGCTTCGAGTTCATCCACAGATCCGGATGACAACAGACAGCCAGAACCTCCAGTACGAAGATCCGAGAGAGGCCGGATTCCATCAGCCAGATACTCAGGATCAGAATACATTCTGCTAACTGACGAGGGGGAGCCAGAAACCTTCAACGAAGCAGTATCTCATAAGGACAAAGACAAATGGCTGCACGCAATGCAGGATGAGATGGAATCTCTGCAGAAGAACAACACTTATGAGATAGTCAAGCTCCCACATGGAATGAAGGCACTGAGGAACAAATGGGTATTCAAGCTCAAGAAAGATGGCAGCGGAAAGTGGTGAAACACAAAGCTCGGCTAGTGGTCAAAGGATTCCTACAGAAAAAGGGAATGACTTTGATGAGATTTTTTCACCAGTGGTAAAGATGGCTTCAATCCGAGTTATCCTAGGATTGGTAGCCAGACTGAACTTGGAGCTTGAACAGATGGATGTCAAAACAGCATTTCTTCATGGTGATCTGAATGAAGAAATCTACATGGAGCAGCCAGAAGGATTCAAGGTTTCAGGTAAAGAAAACCTTGTTTGCAAGCTGAAAAAGAGCTTGTACGGGCTCAAGCAAGCACCGAGGCAGTGGTACAAGAAGTTCGACTCATTCATGGTGGGTCAAGGCTATAAAAGAACTGAAGCAGATCAGTGTGTATACATCCAGAGGTTTCCAGATGGAAGTTTCGTTGCCCTTCTACTGTATGTAGATGACATGTTGATTGTTGGACAAGAAGCAGCAAAGATCAGCCAGCTGAAGAAGGAACTCTCCAAGGCTTTCGACATGAAAGACTTGGGATCAGCTCAACAGATTTTGGGAATGGAGATTGTTCGTGACAGACAGAACAAGAAGCTGTGGCTTTCACAGGAGAGGTATATTGAACGGGTAATCAGAAGGTTCGATATACAGAAAGCCAAACCAGTCAGCGTTCCGCTAGCGCACCATTTCAAACTAAGCAAGAGTTCGTGCCCCTCATCCAAGAAAGAGATAGAGGAAATGTCAGCAATTCCATATTCTTCAGCAGTTGGAAGCCTAATGTATGCAATGGTTTGTACCAGGCCAGATATTGCACATGCAGTTGGTGTAGTGAGCCGTTTTCTCTCTAATCCTGGAAAAAACACTGGGAAGCAGTCAAATGGATTCTCAGGTACCTGAAGGGTACAACGAAGTTTCGTCTGTGTTATGGGGGAGCTGATCCGATCTTGGAAGGCTATACAGATTCAGATATGGCGGGAGATCTTGATGGTAGGAAATCTACATCAGGATTCATTTACACTTTTGCAGGGGGAGCTGTGTCATGGCAGTCAAGATTGCAGAGGTGTATTGCATTATCCACAACAGAGGCTGAGTACATTGCCATAGCTGAGGCAGGAAAAGAAATGTTGTGGCTAAAGCGGTTTCTCCAAGAGTTAGGGATCAGACAAACAGACTACAAGATACACAGTGACAGTCAGAGTGCTCTGGACTTGAGCAAGAACTCAATGTATCATTCCCGGACGAAACATATTGATATTCGCTATCACTGGATACGCGAAGTGATGGATCAACAACTGCTGAGACTAGTGAAGATCCATACAGATGAGAATCCAGCCGACATGTTAACAAAGGTGGTTTCCCGAGACAAGCTAGAGTTGTGCAGAGACGCAACCGGGATAGCTTACAGATGATGTTTTTCAGATAACTAGAACTACGATTGGCTTGATCCCGATTCAGGGTACGTAGGCAGTCATTCAGATGCAGCCAGGGGAGGATCCTTTGGAGGATCCGGTTTTGGATGATTGATGGTCGGCTCAGATTTCTGTGAAATCTTCACCGAGGGGGAGATTTGTTGGTTGCCAGTCAACCTTCTCCACCGAAAGCAAAAGGAGAAGCTGGCAGTGAGTAGGCAAACCGCGTGGCACTGTTCACGCGGTTTGCCAACTATAAAATGAGTGCTTCTGAGTCCATTAATTGTATCACAATGTGTGTGTAGAGAGTGTGAGAGAAGTGTGTGAGGTTTTGTGAGTTTTTCTTTGTGTAAAAGCTTGTGTATTATTCTTGTGGTAATAATACGAATTTCGGTTTTTCCTCAAATTCTTCCTAAAGTGATCGTGTTTTCACAACATTTTGTTGCTGCTGTTGTTACTAATCTTTTTTGTCTCAGTTGATGAATCAGGCTTCTGGGGCATCCCATTAAGCCTTCTCAGAGCTTCTTCCATTTCTTTCTTGAACTTGAAGCAAATGGAGAATATTGAAAGGGATTTCAGTAAAGAACTCAGAGAAATTAGCACCTGGAGTTTGTTGTTGGTGTGTACTATTTATAGAGAGATGATTTTTGTGGTGATTAATGAAAGTGTAGTCTTCATTAATTATTTATTTAATCTATTAAATATTCTGGCGACTAGGATCATCTATTGGGGCAACCGTTACAGATCGGAGGGTTGTTATCATTTCATTGAATGTTTTGTTTTTTTTCCGTGGACCCCTTTTTTTTTTTTTTTTTTTACCTGTAATGATATATTCACACACTTTTACTTTAAATTTTACATATTCTCTCATTATAATTATATTGATTTACTGTAGATCACTGTAGTTACGGTGAGAGAGTTTGTAAAACTTTAAGATCATTTATATATATATATATATATATATCTCAGCCAGCCAAATGACACATCTTAAATATATATTTTTCAAATTTTTTTAATGTTTAGAATGTTTTTTTTTTTTGGTTTTTTGGATGTATCGGTTTGTACAGCGTACATTGTTGTTTTTAATATCAAGAAAATTTATTTGGACTTCTTCTATTTATGCCTGGCAGATGGTGCATGTATATGCGCATGGGACGATGTTATTTATTTTGTTGTCCTCCTATATTATGTTCCCCATCTCTCGAGGTAGCTCCTTGCAAGGATTTCATTTTTCTGGGAATTAAATGTGGGAATCGTGGGATAATGATTTTCCTAATAATTATGTAATTTTTATATTTCAGTTTTTTTAAAAAAAATTATTTATAATTTAGTTTTATAAATGAGTAATTATCATCTCATTTGTCCTAATTTATTAATACTAATTGAAATCGTTGACGGATTATGATTAAATTGTAAAAATAAAATTCTTTTAGGACTTAATTGTAAATAATGTAAAATTTATAAGACGAAAATCGTTAAAAATTGGTTCCATTATAGTTAACGGATTAGGACTAACGAGATCATACTTACCTACTTATAAAACTAAATTACAAACAAAAATTCTTATAGGACTAAAGTGTAAATACCACATAACTTATATGACTACTAACATCATTATCCCTTATAAATATGATTTAACCATTAACGATGGTAAAAAACTGTATATAAAATTTTAATGTAAAGTTTGTAAAATTAGAAAAATAATATTTGTATAAATGGGAGATAATAGAGTAACAAAATTCAATCACAAAGTATCAGTATTATGTATTAAAATTGTTTTGAAGCGGGAGAGTATCGGTACTTTGTTACGCTTCAATCCTAAAGGAATTTTTGTTTATAATTTTATCTTATAAGTGAATAAGTATCATCGTTAATCCTAATCCGTTAAATCTATCGGAAGCCTTTGACTTGACTTAACAGACTATGACTAAATTATAAAAAGAAAATTCTTTTATGACTTGATAGTAAATAATGCAAAACTTATAAGACTAAAAAATTATTAAAAATGGGTTCCGTTAGAGTTAACGGAATAGGACTAACGAAATACTATATACTCATTTACAAAATTAAATTTTAAATAAAAATTCTTTTATCCATAAATTACGCTCAAGTTTTGTATCCATAATACAATAATATTATTTGTAGTATTTTCTTTGTACTCTTAGCATAATGTCATTATCAGAATTTTAGCCAATTTTTGTTTTAAATAGAAATTTAGATGGAGGATTCAATATGATATTTTTTTTTATGTTGAATCTTTTTTTTTTTTTTTTTGATTCGGGATCTCAACTATTTGATATGAAATTCAAGAGTTTCAACACGAAAAATCGTCTGGATTGAGTTATAAACATATTAATGATGATGCAAAAAGATTGATTTCCTTAATTTAAGATGAATAATGAGCTCTCCTTATTTTGGGGAAAAATATTGAATTTTGGTTAAGTTGGAATTAAATGTAGAAGGCGAAAAGTGTATTTTGTTACGTTGGATTCATGCATTTTGATTAAATTAGAATTACATGTAGAAGGTAAGATGTAAGGATCTGATGTATTTTAGTTAAATTGGAATTAAATTACATTTTAATTAATTTTCCCCATTACTCTACCATGAAAAAAGTAACATCTCAATCAATATTTTATTGTTGATGATAGTTTTTACCCCCCTAGGAAGCCAGAAGCCTGAAGAGGGGTATAATGGGATTTCCACTTGACAGTTGGCTCGGGGTCCTTGCAAATGATGAGGTCAGGCAGAAAGGCCCGAGCCCGAGGTGTTGAAAGTCAACCCGAGGGTCGAACCAAAGTATTCGAGCAACACTTGAGTATATGAGAAGACCGAGTTAGAAAGATGATCAGAAGAGTAAAGCAGGGTGAAGGCCTCATAGCCGACCTGACCTGGTAGCTCATCAGATGACGTAAGCACTACATGGAGACTTACACTTTCCAAAGAGGTCAGACGTGACCGGAGCAGGTCACCGGTTTATCTTCTAGCACACGCTATCATATGAGAAATGATAGATTACAGGCTTGAGGTAGCGTGTGGTAGTGGCCAATAGTAGATTGGTTTAAAGAGATATCAGATGACATACCTACTTTCTGCAGAGAAGTTGGGGAAGAGAACCATCGCATTAATGGTTTATTTACGTGGCTGACGTCATGAGATTGTTGTAACAGTAGAATTTGCCCTAATATATAAAGGGATTCAGAATTCATTGTAAAAGGTTGGCTAAAATTTATTCAGGCATAACTGGTAAAAAGGAGAACAAAAAACTTAAGTGTAAGAATGAAATTGTGAGAGATCGGTCAGACAAACTCGAGAGATAGGCAGGTCGGTCATACCCGACCATGTTATAAAAGCTTCATTTTCCCATATGACAATGGACGTAGGTTGGATCCATTCTGCCGAACCACGTTAAACCATCTGTTCTATCTGTGTGTTTTCTCATCTTTTGCTAAGTTTGCATTTGATTCCCAACAAACCAAACAAATTCACAGTTGAGGGAGGATTATTCGAGGAGTAAGTTTACCAATTTGCCCATGGAACGAAAATCAACCATCAACATTTGGCGCCATCTGTGGGGATCGATACTAAAAGCAACAAACTTACTAAGGAAATAGCATAAGACGAGAACCATAGATCTTCAGAGGCTTCGACGACGGAGTGGATGGAGAAAATGGAGGAAACTATGCGAAAAGAAAGGGAATAAGCTCGGAAGGAAAGAGAATCAACTCAAGTCTTCATGAAGACCATGTTGGAGAAGTTGGAAGAGAAAACTAGTGAAAGAGAATGAAGGGCCTCAGCCAAAGAAAAGAAGAGATAGCAAGGGGAAAGAGGGTTGTTGAAGCAGAATAAGATGGTGAACATAGGAAGAGGGGTACCCATAGAATGAGATTCGTGGTCATCGCCGAGGCTGTACCTGCATGAGAGTTGTGGGGAGAAGATGAAGGAAGATATACTCCAAAGTCTTCTAGTAACAGTCTATGTTTTGTAGAGAGTGATCTGGAACGGTACCTCGAGGAAGTACAGGAAGTCCCCAGTTACGTAAGGTATCACACTCGGAATGGAGGATGCGGGGAGACCCGCGATCGAGTGCAGGTCAACTCAGAGGACCAGATGAAGAGTTGGTTTCAAAAGAAGAAGAGTTGGTTTCGAAAGGAGATTAAGAAATGAAAATGAAATATGAAAGTGAGGACGGAGGGTGACCAAGACTTAGGGACAACGTCCCCTTTCATGAAAGAAATTTTGACGATGAGATTTCCAAGGAGATTCACTATGCCCTCCATGGATATTTACAAAGACAGCACGGATCCCAAGTCTCATGTTGAGAAGTTTGTTTTGTTAACGGAGATTCAGGGAATGGCCGGAGGGCCATTTGTAAGGTATTTCCTTTAACCCTATGAGGGTCAACAAGTCTATGGTTCACGAACTTGAACCCGGGAAGTGTCAGTAACATTGAGCAGTTGAGAAGATATTTTGTGCGACATCTCAAATGGGCGTGTGTACCGATAAAGACAATGAGGTTGTTGAGGTGAAGCAAAGAGACGACGAATCTTTGAAAAATTTTGTCGATATGTACCACGACCTAGTTTTAGAGGTCGGGGCGTATGAGTCCCCAAAGGCCTTAGAAAGTTTCAAATGGGCTCTCAAGGTCGAGAGGTTATGGTCTCACCTGAGGATCCATGAGATACCATATTATGCAGCGACATTGGAGCAGTTAAGAAAGTTTGTGCTAGTGGAGGAAGATGAGAAGATTGTCCGAGGAAGAGGCACCCAAAGGACCAAGATACTCAGGTCGGAAAATCAGCGGGATGTGGGTAGAGAAATGAGGAGACTCGGTCCCGAGGCATAAAAAGTTTAGGCCGATACCTCAGAATAATCAAGTATAGAAGACTGCCTGCCCAGGTCAACCATGTCGCCAGAGGGATAATGTACACCTTTCTGGCCCAGATAGTTAGTGAAGTCTAGGACAAAGGTCTGTTGGCTGAGCTCGACCCAATGAAATTTCCCATTGATAAGAGAGACAATAAGGCTTATTGCATGCACCATAATCCGAGGGGGCACACTACAGAAAGATGTAGAGACCTGCAGGAGCATGTGGAAGACTTGGTAAAAATGGCTATTTGAATGAGTACATAGACCAAGTAGCTAGGAAGGCCGACCAGTACTGTTAACGACTGTTGCCATGACGAGTTTCTAGAATGCTGAGGTGTTGATGGGATATCTTCAATAAAGCCTCTCTTAAAATGACTCAAAAAGAGTTGTAAGATGAGCAATATATCCTAAGAATATGAGTAAAACTTTTCTCTTCTCATATAAAAACTTGTTTATCCATGTTTGTTTATTATGTGTGATATTGTGGCTCAGGTCTACTTTTATATCGCCAAAGCCTTAGCATTATGTATCATCGGTTACGCCGAACACGAGGAGGAAAAATGCCCCCGTGGTTGCGGATATCCCATTATATATCATTAGGTACACCGAACACGGGGAGGGAAAATGCCCCCGTGGTTGTGGATATCCCATTGTGTATCATCGGGTACGCCGAACACGGGGAGCGAAAATACCCCATATGGTTGCAGATATCTCATTTATATCATCGGGTACGCCGAACACGGAGAGGGAAAATACATATGTGGTTGCGGATATCCCATTATGTATCATTGGGTACGCCGAACACGGGGAGGGAAAATGCCCCTATGGTTGTGGATATCCCATTGTCTATTATCGAGTACGCCGAACACGGGGAGGAAAAATGCCCTCATGGTTACGGATATCCCATTATATCATCGGGTACGCCGAACACGGGGAGAGAAAATGCCCTCATGGCTATAGCTATCACATTATGGCCAAGTTATTGCTTTAACTCGGGGTCGGTTTACGTCACACCGAGGTCTTATTATCTTTGTTGGCATGAGGTCAGAGTTTCTTCCTCATGGCCAAATGTTGAGTGGCACAATAAGGGTTCATTCTCTGGCTGTCAAGTGACTTAGATGGCTTGGTGATGATCTTTCCCCTAAAGCCTTTCTTTGTCAGATCGGCTCGGGACTGTGGTACGTCCCGCTGAGGTCATTTTTATTTTCCTAATAGCCCGAGGATGTGAGTTTTCCCTCGCGGCCTATTTTCTATTTTTGCAGATCCTTGCAGATTATATCCCTCTGGGATTGCAGTATGTCAAGAGCATGCAACAGCTCAGGGTAGCTCGAGATGAGTTTCTTCATGTGCGGAAGACAGTGGATGAGTTGACCGGTGTTAGTTCGGATCAACCTTCGGTTAGAGAAACACTAGTGGGAGAGATGACCAAGTTGTGGATCAGAAACGGAGGTGTTGGATCAGACATTTGGGCCCGATGCAGATGTTTGACAAGAAGTACTGAAGCTCACAGATTGTGGAACCCATTATGAGATGGGGCAGGCCTGAGACTTTAGACTGGGTCAGGATTGAGTATCAGCCCGAGGACACCAGATCGTTTTCCTGCTTCAAGCACCACCATTTTTTTATAGTTCTCGGCACCACCGAGAACTAGGGGACATATGCAGATGGTGGTTTTCACCCCCCAAGAAGTCAGAAGCCTGAAGAGGGGTATAATGAGATTTCCACTTGACAATTGGAACAAGGTCCTTACAAATGATGAGGTCAGACAGAAAGTCCTCAGCCCGAGGTGCTGAAAGTCAACCCGAGGGTCGAACTAAGTATCCGAGCAACACTTGAGTATATAAGAAGACCGAGTTAGAAAGATAATCAGAAGAGTAAAGCAGAATGAAGGTCTTAAAGCCGACCTGACCTGGTAGCGCATCGGATGACGTAAGCCCTACATGGGGATTCTAGCACACACTATCATATGAGAAATGATAAAGTATAGGCTTGAGGTAGTGTGTGGCAGTGGCCAATAGTAGATTGATTTAAAGAGATGTCAAATAACAAGCCTACCTTCGACAAAGTAGTTGGGGAAGAGAATCATTGCATTAATGATAGATTCACATGGCTGACGTCATAAAATTATTGTAACAGTAGAATTTACCCTAGTATATAAAGGGATTCAGAATTCATTGTAAAAGGTTGGCTAAAATTTATTCAGACATAACTGGTAAAAGAGAGAGAAAAAAGTTTAAGTGTAAGAGTGGGCTTGTGAGAGGTCGGTCAGACGAGCCCGATAGATAGGCCACGTTATAAAAGCTTCATTTTCCCTTGTGCCCATGAACGTAAGTTAGATCCATTCCGCCGAACCACGTTAAACCATTTGTTCTATCTGTGTGTTTTCTCATCTTTTACTAAGTTTGCATTTGGTTCCCAATAAATCAAATAAATTAACAGTTGATGGAAGATTATTCGAAGTGTAAGTTTACCGATTTGCCCTTGGAACGAAAATCAACCGTCAATATTTATATTATCAATTACCTTTTAATTAACTTTGTGTAGACTATATTATAAATAAGGAACCCATTCATTTTTTAAAGGGAAATGCTAACGAGTGCTCTTATGGCACTCTTTAAGAATCCATTTAAGGAAAGTTTTGATAGGAAAAAGGAAAAAAATCATTAATAATTTGACAATTTTTTTCATTTCCCATAAAAATGATGTCAAAACTTTTCTTAAATTGATTCTTAATGAGTGCCCTAGCATAATCCTTTTTTAAAAACCACATTTTAAAAGTAGTTAATGAAAATTAACCCACGCATCCCGTTAAGCTAGTTGCACATAAATTACCTTGTATTCCCGAGAGCCAAAAAAGGAAACACGAGAGGGAGACACTGTAGACACTACACAAGAGCGTAATTGATTGGTGTGGGCTGAAGATTCAGACATATGTTAAATTTTTATTTCATGAATTACATTTTTTTTTTTTTAAATCTCTGGATATATCAAATTTTTAATAACAAAAACCAGTTTGAAAATGACACGTCTCCGCTTAGCCATTTAATAACGTTTGCTTTAGGGAAGTGGAAGAGCTATCCTATGGCCTCTTTATCTTTTGTTTTCTTTTTTTCCCTCTGAAATCTGAATGATGATTACACTGGCGGCGGCCAGAAGTTGTTCCTCCAACTTTGGTCGTCTGTGTCAAATTTTGATAATGTAGAGTAACAGTGACTGTGAGAGGTGAGGTGAGGGATTTAGGGTTAGGGTTAGGGTTAGGGTTTGGAAAACCAAGGGGATTTTGATCACATGGACTTGTCTCAAGTAAGTAGAGTAGAGTAGGTGTATGAGGGTTTTAGGCTTTTGTTGGCGTTGGGTGATGCTGACTAAAAGTTGTACTCTCATGATTCACATCATGCTTTGGCAGATATGTTTGCCTTCTCTCTTTCTCATCTCCTTCGTTACCCCTTAACTGATCTTTCGATTACAACTATATCCCCCCTTTTCTTGTTCAAACATCCTAATTATATCAATTTTAAATAATATATATATATATATATATTATATATATATATATATAAATAAATATATATACACATATACACGATTAAACTTCCGTTCACATCTTATAATTTTACTCCATCTGATTTGTACATTATCATTATGCTTTCATATCAAAAGATCATAATAGTATATAGAAGATAACAAAATGACATGAGCATATTTCTTGAAAGTAGAAATTCTAATAATATTATAAAGTAGAATTATACTAATAAAAAATTAAGAATTATAAAAACAAAATTCATATTATATATTTAAAATATAAATTTTTTAAAATTTAATGCCAAACCCACCTCATGCGTGGAATATTCTAGAACGTCTCTAATGCTATCTCACATGTTTAAATATTCAAAACCATCAAATAAATGATATTTAAATTTAATTTCCTCATTAATTAACGATATGAGAGACGAGATCCAACTCCAGCAAACGGATAAAAGTAATGTAAAAGTAAAACTACTAGTTCTTGTTCGTAGATGAATATAATATAAACAATACAGTAAGAGAGAGACAACAGAGTAAATGGCGGTAGAGGCTTGGGTTTCTAACTTTTTAAGACGCCAAATCCCAGCGAAAATATTTTATAGACAATGATGGGATACTGTCGGACCAAATATAACCACCTCTTTTAATTTGCCTCTATTTTTATTTTATGATTTCTTTTTTTGAAATATTAAAAATCTTATGGTTAAATCATCCGAATTAAAATATAGAGAAATATGTAAAATTTTCAACTGTCCCATACTCTTATAATAAATAGAGTACTGAATTCAAACTCATAATCTGACAATCAAATTCTAAATCATCTGCCACCAAACTACATCCATCTTCACCGAGAACTCATATCACTTCTTTGTTCATAAATATGATGTCGTTACTTGAAGTTATTTTAGTAATATAATCAACTTCAAAGTAAGTATACACCTACATTTATATTAATAGATAATTAAAATAATCAATTATGCTCACATAACTAAAGAAAAATTGAATGACTCTTACTAAAATAGACAAAACACTTATGAGTGTCCAAAAAATTAAAAAAAAAAATATTGAACTTATCAACAACTTGTACACAATAATACCAAAACATTTTAATAATGTCATGAGTTTATCAAAGTCTTTCAAAAAAAAATAATTTATCAACTTATTTAAAAAAAAAAACATTCAAGAGGCCAGAAAGTTAAATTCTTGAGATATGAAATGTAAACGGTAAACCTATCATAACGTAAGAGATTAATCTACACATGTCTTTGTAAAAGTATATAATAATTGTGGTTTACCCCACCCCCGGCAGGCGGGCACCAAAGCAAAACAGTGGTTTCCGATACGTCTCTAATGGACGTGATTCGATAGTATAAGATTCAAGATTTGACTTTCAGGTTTTCTTGGATTCGAATTCAATGAGTACATTTCTTATAAGAGTTTGAGACAGTTTGAGATGTTACTTACTCCATTTAAGTCCGGAAGAGATGATTTGACGATAAAATTTCCAATAATTTCAAAAAAAAAAAAAATGATTTCTCATATACGTTGACTGTGATAATTATTTTATAACATCCGTTGATACATAAAGCATATATACCTGTGTAGAATTTATTTTAAAAACAGAAATATTTCATTAGATGACATTTTTTAGTCTTTTATAATTTTATGCACGGAATTGTGCATTCATCGCATGCCTTACCTTGAACAAAATATCCCCCATTACTATTTCTCCTTAACGCAGGGCTGAAATATAGCTTTAATTTAGATGTGTGGGGCCCGCCTGCTGTGAGAGAGATGTCATATACACCCGGCACATGATATACCACCTCTCCTTCTTCAAGCATATAATGTTATATAAAGTCTACAGTTATAGCGCATGCTCATATGAAACAGTGCTGCCTCTTTTACTCAGCTCTGACTTAACTGATGCTTCAATAATATTTTATATAAACTTACGGCAGAATTAATGCATCTTTGTGATAGAGAATATCCACACGTTGATTAAAATTCATTGCTTTAAAGTATGGAGAAATATATTGAGATGTTCATAAAATTCAATTGGATTTTAAGATATAGAGATGTGCATCTAAAGTCAAGTGTAATCGTAATGTTCCTTTAAAATTTGACTTAAAATTTTATAAGACGACCGTTATGTTGGGGTTTTGGGCGAAGAGTGCAGGGCGCAGCGGAAGCGCTGTTCGGGCGAAATTGTAATTTCAAAACTTTTTAAATTACCGAACAAATTATTCAATATCTAATATGAATAATTTATTCATATTTCACCTAAATATATTTATTCGATATCAAATAACGACATAAATAAGGTCGAAACTTCGCGAAACTTTTATGAAAAACGTTTTTCCGCAAAATGGCATAAAATACATTTTCGACCGAACCGACCACCCAACACTTATGGGGACTGCCCAGGTCAGCCCCAATAGTGTTAGGGCAGTTCATGGGCTGCCCGAACAGTGACAAATTCACTGTTTGGACAGCCGTCACCCGGTTGGCTCAAAAGTCACCCGGTAACGCCATTTTTCACCGTTTTCATTTATTTCAACTCCGAAATAATTTCCGGTAATTATTCCAACACCCAAATCACATCCAATACATTCAAATGACATCAATTTCATCAACATATTCACTGTTTTTCTAGATCTGATCCAGAACACAAAATTGTAATTTTTCATGCTTTAAATCCAATTTTTCAAGATTAATCCAATTAATCAAAGTCACCACACATGAACCACCCAAGAACAATTCTAGGCATTACAAGAGTGGTAATAACACTTTAAAATGACAACATGTCATCTAATGATCAAATTGGACAATAATTACACTAATTCCATCCAAATCAACTTCACACATGCACTTCACTTCCAAATCCATCCTCCAAAATCAAAAGCCCCAAATTTAAGAAAAGAAGAAACCCTAGGATCTCATAAGATTATCAAGAAACAAGAAACATAATTTCTAAGCTTAGAGATATAAAGAATTACCTTTAATTCTCTTGTTTCCTTAGCTTTTTTCTTGATTTTTTTTATTTTCTTTCCTTGAATCATCAAGAATCATTTGAGAGCTTTTGATCTTGATGTTTTCGGCCATGATGTTTCATCTAATGAAGGAAACAAAATTTCCCAAATAAAAAGAGGCACGACCGACTCTTAAGGGGCATTTTGTCCAATTTTAAAATTTAATCCAATTAAATATAATTAAGCTTTTTGGTAGCAAATCAAATTTGCACACATTTAGCTTAATTAAATCATGACATGTGTATCAATAATAATTAAACATATTTCATAACATTTATGAAATATATATATATTATTTAACTATTCAAATATTTAACAATAAAATATCTAAATAATTAATTAATATAATAATTATTATTATTATATATATTTTTATTTACTTTAAATAACAAATACATATATCAATGACATGTGTCAAAAACTCATTTGACAAATAATTAATATGTATCTAATCAAATTATGTATCAAATATAAATACACAATAATTATTATTGGCCAAAATCCCCAAATGCATGTGTTATCGTTTAACCGATTAAACGATTCGAATGAACTCATTTAATCCGATGAAGTATTATGAATAATCTATATTATTCATAACGCGTTGCCCAAGTGCTCAACAAGTACACTTCATATTGTGGGACTCTCTAAGTCTAGGTTTATCCGTCGCGAAATCCAATTTCGTGTCCATAATTCACCCACTCATGAATTATGACGACCACAAATAATCTCGCTAAACTATGCAAGTCGAGGTCATTGCATACGTATAATCCCTCCGTCACATGCTATCCATATTATACATGGGATATAGATAAAAATGTCAAATTCTTTCGGTATAATATAGTCGACTTTCAATTTACGATCTCTAAATAACACTCAGAACTGATTTCTGAAGTTATACCACGACCATGGATTTACTAGATCATAAACACGTGTAGGATGCCTATGCCCTGCACACATGACTGACAAATCATCTCTTGATACACACTGGATATCATGAGCATCAGTCCACACCCATGAACAGGCGGAGGTCTGATCTAAATAGATCGGTGACGTGACTGCCATCAAAGTGTGGAGGATAACTCATATATCCCACTGTGGTATCTCAAGTCGAAGGACCACTATGCTCGCTCAACTCGAGAAGATTCCTATTGACGTTGGTGTATCATCTATTAGGAAATCTTCAATGAGTCATTCAATGTTTATCAAATAAACATCTACATGCCTATATGAGTCTCCCGAGACTCATGGTTCATTGGGATAAACCATCGGACCAAGTCACGATATACGACATGTACTGGTCTAAGTGGATTTTACTAATCGACTCGTGTTAGTAAATCTTGACCAGAAACTTTATTTAAGGATATACATCTTATATTACGCTTCCCAATGTCAATTACAAACTACGTTGTAATTGCGCACTACATTGTAAATCCTAGGGTCTTTGTCTAATATCCATGTATCACTAAATCAGATTTAGTTTCAATCTAATCATAATTAGATATCTAATCGTAATTAGATCGAATATGTGTATAAAAGACAAGAGGTGCTACCATTAAATAAGTAATTTTATGGAAAATGAAATTGCTCGTATTCATGAATCGGACATAAATACGATCCATATTGGTACTCTGAGCACCAACCCTAACACGTTAGACCTACAATACTTTATGAAATAAAATGATGGACAATAAAACATCAACATGTATAAAAAAAATGAGGATAGATGAGATGAAAATGTTTAAATGGATGTGTGTGTGGACTAGTAAAGACATATTTTAAATTTTTAAAAAAAATCGAAAGAAAGTAGAGTAGTATTAATTGAAGTTAAATGAGAGAAACACGAATAATATGGTTTAGAAATGTACAATGTAATCCTCTAAATGTCTTGGTTTAGGATAGTGCTTTCATAAGTCAAGTGAGATCGAGAAATAAATTAGTTGATATGGATAGAAACTCTAAAAAGAAACCTATATTTTATTGAATTTAATGAGAATGGTTTCACATAGAATACAATAACATCAATCATGTAAACGACTCCATATAATTCGGAAAAAAAATTGTTTCATTTGATTTAGTTATATTAGCTGATTAATGTATTTATTGTATAATTTTCCATTATTGCTTCAGTGAAATTTTCCTTCAATAAAATGCTAAGTTCGCATCATTAACAATCTTGTTATTTCTTTAAAAAAAAAGAGGTAAATAATATTTTTGTTCATGTTCTGGAATATTTTGACAAACTGATGAGCGACCAATATGCATATATTTGTTCATTCCTCTAACTTGATGTTTTGTGAGTTATCTCGAGCGAACAATATGCTTACTACATTATGTAGTTAATGGTTATCTTAGTTTGTGCCTTTATCCTTCTATGCATGTTTATGTTCTTCGATTTTATATAATCATGGCATGTGAATCTAGTTCAGTTATTTCGTTAATATTAGCATTGCATGTTACTGTATTTCTTCAGCTTTTAACATTTTAACTGCATGCTAGTTAATTCTTTGCATATTAGTTGTTTATTACCTACTTGTGTGTTCTTATCTGTGAGTGATATCCGGCTTGACTTATTATAGGTCCGACTGGAAATCTTTTTATATATTCGATTGAATGACCCATTTGGTATATATGGTGAAAACTCTAACATAAATTTTATAACCGATTTCGAATGGATAATTAAATGGTCCGTATTCGGGATACAACTTGACGTACTACGGGGAGATGACCATTCTGTTCATTCTATTACTGTTATATTTTCATATATGAATTTACTGTATTAGTTACTGGAATTATTATTTGTTCACTACCTTGGTTATCGAAACTGTTATTGCTCATCATCCATTTTATCAGTTTTGTTCTTATAATCGGTTTATGTATTATTTCAACGGTTATTTTTGCAATTTTGCATTTATGGATCACGTTGTACATCCGGCTAGATTTCTAATAAGTCCGGCCATACATTTAATTTGATTAGGACATCTACCCGACCATGACCATGGCCATGTCCAGCCCGGCATCTCCAGTGCCATGCCCACCAGATGCATGTTTTAGCCTATTTAATTACTATTTTACTATTGTTGTAATAATTCATGCATTTGGACTTTATTTCTTTTTTCGTATTTGCATAATTGTATGTTATATAAATTGTGTTGCTTGTTACTGCACTATAAAATGTGGTGATACCTCTATTCGAACCTAAATATTATACTAGCATCAGTAAGAGACCATTCCGAACCTAAAAGAGTTTAAGGTCGGACCTTACGAGGGGTGTATTGCGACCTTAAATCATTCTCGATGTCTCATACCGGGTGGTGACTCATTTATTCTCCTGTTAGTTTCCCTGTGAGGCTATCTGTACTCTCTATGGTCTACGAGCCCAACAGTATCATGATCGCCGATGTCATAGGCATAGTGGCAAACCCCGCTTCACTTCTACATAGGTGAAACACCTGAGGCTGCAACAACAGGTCTTGCTAGAGTTTGATTTTCCTGACTGTGAATTTCAAGAGCAGTTAGATTTCTCTCAATTTGCTCCACCAAGTGTGAAACATTCCTTATTGCTCTATTTGTTGTAGGTGCAACCTCTGTATCCTGAGATGTGGCAATGTCTTTCTTAAAATTACTTATTGTCTTTGGCGGCATATTACTTGTGGGTCTCACAGAGCGTGTCAAAAATATTGTTGGCTCTGCAAAAAAGTATCATACGCGGGCGTGCCGGATGAGCGAGTCCTAAAAGTTGAAATTGAAGATCTCTGACTTCCAAAACAAACGATTGCTAACGAATCCTCTTAAGTCCAAAAATGATGAAAATGAGATTAAAGCAATACGTTAAGAAATAAATAAATATTGAATCTATTATAATTAGAATTAAAAAATGAATGCTTTGATTACTAGAATTTTAATTATAAAAGGAAAGTTAGCATTAATAAAGGACTAAAACTACCGGATAAAAGAGAATTCTAAAATGACTAAACTACTAGAAATAAATTTTTGTTGTTGGATTAAATTGTGTTATTTGTCCCTCCATTATCGATCTTCCTTGGCTTTATAATCGTGCATGTAAATGCTCCCTCCATTTCCTGCCAGCAACCGAAGCTATAGAGACCAGAAACTTAAAAAAGAATAATGATAAAAAAAAAAAAAAAAAAAATGTCAACCACTGCACGGGGCACGGGTGGCCGCAATGTTAAGAAGAGCACGGGTATCCCATCAGTATGAAAGCTTATAAATGATATATGAGCATGAGCAAACCCGACATTAAGTAAATTATTATGAGAGTTAAGGCCTGTTTAGCTTCATATTATTTCAATATACATCCAACACAAACATTAATGTGTTTGCCCCGTTGACATATAGCATCTTAAAAAATAATTCAATTCAGAATTTACATCAACTCAACCCCACATATTTAGCGGATTTTTGTATTCTCGAGATTTGAGATCATTTTTATATTTTGAATTTTTTAATCATAATATAATATTATTATAAAAAATAAATCTCTTAAATCCGGATCGGATGATTTAATAACGAAATTTCCAACGTTTTTAAAATAAAAAATAAAAAATAAGAGTGCAGAGGATGAAATTCTTGTCTTGTTTGAGTTAAGACTACTACAAGTCTCAGATGATGATAATGAATGATGATGGGTCATGGCTTTGGCTTTGGCATTAACGTAATTCAAGTTTGTAGGGTTTAGGAGTGAGGACACGTTAAAGTTAATACAGGATCAGGTTCTCTGTATTGTGGGTTTTCGCCAAAAGAAGGAAAAAAAAATGCTGGGACTTTAATTACATTAGGAAGGCAGCTTTATTGGAGAAGTTTTTTTTTTTTTTTTTTGTTTTTTTAGCGTAGATCACAGGATTGGTGTTATTAGATATATAGAGTAGATCACAAGATTGGTCTGACAAAACTCTGAGTTAGCCAGTTATAACCCATATGTCTTTGCAACCAAGCGAAATTTCATTAATCTCATCTTTAAAAATAATTGCTGAATTAAAATCTCATATTTGCGAATATGATAAAAATCTGATATTTGGTAATATGATAAAAATCTCATATCACAATATCTAGCTCGAATGTGGGAATTAATTAAAATACCCAAACTTGCTACCCTAATTTGAATATATTTCAAGGTGGTTCTTCAAAAGAACATTGTTGACTAAATTATTTATGTATGTTTAATAAATTTAGATTCCTTATTGAATTGAATTTTATATCGTTTTTAGGGCAAATATGTGTTTCCAATTTGCATGACTATAGCAAATGTTTTTAACTTCACTTATTAATTAATGGATTACTAATTCACCAACCTATTAACTGAATTCCTAAACTGTAATTAATTACTATCCCTCGAAGAGAAGTGATATACCCACAAACACTTTTACCGAAAGTAAATATATTCATCTCACTGTAGCTACAATGATCGTTACAGTGATCACTATAGATAAGTGTATTTATTTTAAATAAAAATATTTGTATGTTTATCATTTTTGATCTCTCGAATTGACGTTTGGCCATGTTTAGGTTGATGTAATAATTATATAATTATTGAATCTCCAAGGGGGGTGTATGCCAATATAATAAATATATAATTAATGAATCTGCAAGGTGGGTTTACGTATGCTAAATGTAAATTCGATATGAATATAATGGTCAGTTTGATATAATTGTTTTTTAAATAAAAGTAGAGTTTTTATTTATAGAGTTTTTAAAAGTAGAGTTTTTGATAAAAAAAAACAAATTTAGGTATTTGGTTGTGATTTGTGAATGTGAATTTTTATTAAACATTATAAAATTACTTTATTGAACAAATTTTTTTAAGTTGTGTTATGAAAAAAAATGAAATAATGTTGTTAAATTAAATAAGGGTATTATAGATAATTTAAATATTTAAAAAAAATTCAAATTCTACTCTCAAAAGGCCAAATTTTGAGCTTTTGTGAGTAGAGGTAAAATAATTTTTTTAATTCTCAAAAGCTCTACTTAAAATGCAACCAATCATCACAAATTTTTTGAAAAGAGCTTTTAGGATTAAAAAAAGCTACTTTACCTCTACTAGAAGTCATACCAAATAGGTTATTAGAACTAAATAATATCAATCTAAAGAAATTAGGAGCATTATAGCTAAAGGAAATGTTTTACAAGTCTTTAATTTGTTTTATAACTACATATTTAATTTTTCACAATATTGATGAATGCATATAATATACACTTTTCAAGTGTATTTAACATTGATTTGCCCTTAAATTATGTTTTTGAGTGTGTTAAATGCACTAATATTCATTGCTTTTTTGTTTAGGATGCATTATATGAAGAAGACTAATATTCATTGCCCTTAAAATTTCGATTTATACCAGTGACTTCCTGATTTTTACAGCCTTTAGTATTTTGGTCATAATTTTTCATACGATGTCCAAATAAGGTGATTCAAGTTGCTTCGAAAGAAAACTCAATTATTTACAACTTTGTAGCTTACGTCAAAAATTGAATCGGACTCAATAATGGTCAAAATCGAGAATGAACCTGCAAGTATTGCATTGACGCACCAATGGAGGTCAGAGAGTAAAATTGATGCAGAAGACTCCCAAATTGAATAGAAAACTTGATTTTTATGATATGTATAAAAAGAGAACATATATGGTTACTTGAGATACGTTTTTGGGGAGGAAAATAAGTATATTTTGAGGCTAAAACACAACAACCATTCAATAACAACCAAGAACAAGAAGATCAAACAAGGATTAAGAAGAGAAGATTGAAGAACTTGGAGATCGGAGAATGACAACCTTCATGATTTGTTTTCTTTATCCATTCTTTGTTATTTATTATGTCAAATACCAAGATGATTTTGTTATTTTTCTTCCTCATGGACTAGATCTTGTTCTAGGATTGCAATGGAACTCAATGTGAACTTTTATTAATTGAATCTTTTTTATCATTGATCTGTGACTTTCTATATATGTAGATTATTTATCAGTCTCTATGCTTAATGTGTTCTATTGCTTTGTCACAATAAGATAGTTGTGGTAAACCCTAAAGAACTTGGAAAAAAGGAATTTTAGTTTAGTCTTGGGAATTGATAACACGTGATCTCATTCTGTTGAATAGATTTTCGTGCAGAATAGAAATATACTTGCCAGAGATAATTGTGGTAAACCCTAAGGAACTTGGAAAAAAGGAATTTTGGTTTAGTATTGGGAATCGATAACATGTGATCTCATTCTGTTGAATAGATTTTCGTGCATGATAGAAATATACCTGCAAGGCATGCATAGCTATAGTTAGAACTTGAACTTAATGAGTTTGACTTACATTAATTATCATAGGAATATATGTAATTGAACTAATTGAGCGTTTCTATTTGCCATCGGAAGAGACTTGTAGATAACTTCGTGCATAAATTTTTATTTTTATTTTATTTTGAGTTGTATCTTGGTTAGAATATCACATGCATATGATACATATTTAATTTGCATTAAAATTTTTGGCTCTTAGAAAATGATAAATGTTGGTTGATGTCAACGCTAAGTTATGAAATTGTGTTTATCTCGAGATGATTCTTTTTTATATTCAAGCACTTACATCAATTCTTTTTTAATTTAGACTTGAAATTTGAGATTTAAACAGTTTGAATTGAGATAATTGGATTGAATGATGACCGTTAGCCTAGATATCTATCTCTATCTTAAAATTGTATGAAGACTAGCAAATCAAAGAGCCACCTATAACTTTTTAGCGTGAAGCTACCCATATGTGAGTGTAAGGACCACCATGAGGAGAAATGTTACATTAAACGGTAGTGTGAAAGCTCGAAAAAAAAAGAGAAAAAAAAAAGCAAAAAAAAAAAGAAGAGGAAAAAAAGAGCAATAGTTATTGTAAAAGTCAAGATAAATGAGCTTAATGATAAGATATAGAGACT
The DNA here is from genome assembly GCA_019454045.1 of Zanthoxylum bungeanum. Taxonomy (NCBI): domain Eukaryota; kingdom Viridiplantae; phylum Streptophyta; class Magnoliopsida; order Sapindales; family Rutaceae; genus Zanthoxylum; species Zanthoxylum bungeanum. The sequence goes on along the minus strand of SKCR01005222.1, from coordinate 84,845 downwards.
ATAAGATACATAAGTTGATTTGACCCATTCTATTTTGATTGTCGAGATGAAAAACTATTAATATTGATGATATCGGGGATAAACTATGATGAGATTGATTCGTATACACACTGGAAGAATTTAATTGGGATGAATTTGATTTTTGAATGAAAATATAAATGTTTACAACATTTTGAAGTTTTTTTGAGCCATTGACATCTTATATAATGATCTTTGGGGCATTATTGTAAAAATATGATCATGTTATGGTTGTTGCGTCTTTTTGTATTTTTTTATTTACTAGTTTTAAATAATGTTTGTGGGTGTCATCGTTGTAAGCCCTCACGAAATTATAACTCGTCCACTAGGGTCCCCTTGAGTTTTAAATGCTTGTTGCATACGTTAAATGTAATTGTGATCCTTACAAAATTGGCTTAGTTAGTTTATTTGTTATTTATGTTTGGGTCATTGCTTGAGGACAAGCAATAATTCAAGTTTGGGGTGTGATAAGTGCGTATAATATATAATTTTCAAGTGTATTTATCATTGATTTGCCTTTAAATTATGTTCTCGGATGTGTTAAATGCACTAACATTCATTGTTTTGTTGTTTATGATTCATTATATGAAGAATTGAGCAAAAATGAATGAAAAACCCAAAATTCTCAATTTGCACCAGTGACTTTTTGATTTGCATAGTTTTCAGTATTTTACCCATAACCTTTTTATACGATACCCAAATAAGGTGATTCAAGTTGCGTTAGAAAGAAAACTCAATTAACTATTAAAAAAATTGATTTAAATTAGTTAGTTTGGAAAAAAAAAAAATTAAAAGGGTCTGAACTTAATTTTTTATAGGTTTATCTTTTGTTGAATTTTAATAACCCCTTTACAGGTTTACCTTAATCATTGCTACCATTGACTCTCTTGAGTAGGGAAATCCTCTTGCTCATCTTTTGTTGGATTCTGACTTACACTTGACATTTTCATAATTTGTAATAAATAATCTACTAATGAGAAATTTAGATAGTATTTGAGAATTTAATAAAATAATGATAGAGAATAATTGAGAATTTGAGAAAAAATTGAGAATAGAATTGTAGATAGAAATTGAGAATATTTGTAATTTTTTTGGCAATTCCGATTCGAAACTGTCGGCTCAGAATCGAACCTTCCGTTTCCATTTTTAATGAAATTGGAACCGAAATGATTCCGATTTATAAAATCGGAACCGCCAGTTCTTGGAATCAAAAATTTATGGTTCGGAATGGAATCGCGGCGTGCCTGCCAAGAACCATTGCATAGATGTAAAGTAGCCAAGGGATATTCACATCCTGTATTGACATCTTAAAATCTAAATTTGGGAAAAGAAACAAACAACCCTTTAGGCCATCACCATCTATTCCAAACTCATCAGTTACTTTTTGAATATCACAATCTCTGTCTCTGTACGTCCCTTCACTCTTCACTTTTCATGCACTCTCTCTCCCCCACGCACCCGTACACACGCGGCGTAAGTTAGAGTCTCGTCCAGTGACAACAAACATCATTGTGTCTAGGGTTTCAGGAAAAAAAGCAAAAAAAAAAAAAAAAAAAGAGATATGAGACCGACAATAAAGTAGCACAAAGTTAATACCATGAACAACTTTTTTCATCTTGGTTAATACTAAAGCTCTAATGGGCTGATGGCAGTAACCGGACACGATCAGTAAATGCTAAAACTAGCTGTCATAAGAATTAAGGGCCTCCGAGTACAGTGAAGAAGCCACGCGTTGTTGAGTATTTATTTACTGACGACCAAAAAGAGGATAATTAAGCTATGTTATATGTATATTTGTTGAGCTTTACGCAGTGGTTAGGGTTTTGTAGACCTGTAGGTTTTGCCTATACATTTTTGGATCTCGAAAAGGTAGTAGTAGTAAACAAGTAGGTCGGTTTGTATCAGAGATTTAGGGTTAGGGTTTGGGTTCGTAGTTTGTATGTCGGAATGTTAACTCTGGCTTTCTCTCTCGTCAAACTCCCATGCATGCACATTATCTCTCGCACGTGCACGTGTGTATTTGTTCGTATATCCGTGGACAGTCGGGTGGAAAATTCAGGTATGTAATGGTGGTCTTGAGTCACTTCTATAATAGTAAATCAATAATATATTAATAGTAAAAATAATTAAATAAATGATAATTATTTTTATCAGTGATACCAAAACACTCCTATAACGAGAATATTAAACAGTTATTTCGTATAGTGACCGGTGAATGATGACTCCGTTTCTTTTAGCCTATTAAGTGTTTTTTTTTTTTGGCATTTTTTATTACTTCTTTACTAGGATCAGAACAAATCGAATTGTATGAATTCGTTAATTTAACTTATTTGCATATATGGTATCATGTAAAATATATTATGGTACTCATAATCAAGTATCATGTTAAAATAGCTTTTAGATCATTTTATTTGTTTGTGCAGGAATCATCACAAACAATATAATCACAAATAATAAAATCAAAATATTAATTTTAATACGACCAAAGTGTTTTAACCCAAAAGTGTTATCGTGACTCCTGCACCCTCTCTAGCCGAAGAACGGGCATGAAGTTAGAGATCATTTGCATACATACATGCATGTGATCGGTGAAATCACACACGTAACGCAAACGCACGTATCGCTCAAGTAATATAAAAATATCGATCCCCCGATGACTTAATTTCTACTGTTGTTATTAATTATTGATTCTATTTATTTATAGGTATCTAATTAAGGTTGGAAGGGAATGTTTGTTCGTTGGTTGAAGTTGGACTTGATAAAAAGTAACTAAATAACAATATAAAATAAGACAAAGGAAATTAATAATAAAGAAAACATCTACGGTTGTGAATCCGCCCAATATTATCTTAATGATGAATTGATTCTCTTATACATGTGTAATAAATCAGTTATTAACCTAGAACACGAAGATATGCATAAGCATATTCCGATGGTCGAATGCAAACATCCAAAGTAACCCAATTAACTATATTCCTATGTTAACTAAGTTACCCGAATTCATTAAGTTAAAGTTCTAATTATGACTACCCACGCCCGACATGTATATTCCTATCCTGGAAGGAAATCTCTAAGATGTGAGATCGTGAGCTATTGAATCTAAGTCTGAAACCTAAAATATATTTTCCAAGTTCATTTTAAGTTTACCAAATCAATCTTATTGGTGATCAGGTAACAAGAAGCATTAAGGTTAAAATTTAATAAACAAGTCAAAACACACACACAAAATTAATTAAATCAATTATTAAACTCGTGAATATTGTGCTTCACCACTTCCCTAGATTAAAAATAAAATATTGTGGTTAAATGATCCACCTTTACTATTTCAAATATGGAAATCTCCCTTATTAGAATATAAAAATTTGCATTATATTACTAACTGACCATATATGCAGTATCCTGATTAAGTCATGTTTTAATTAATTCTAACCGACCATAAATGTGGTATCCAATTAAGTCAGGTTAAAATTAATTTAATTAAGTCCAACCGACCATAAAACCGGTATCCAATTAAGTCAGGTTTTAAGATAATTTATATATTATCCGCAATCACCACGTGTCAGATAAGAATCTGAGCCGACCAATCAGAAGCTGCCACGTCAGCGCGTCGCGACGCAAGAAGAAACGTGCGCGTCGCGACGCGTGGTACTTATGGACGCCTATAAATAGAGCTCGAAATTTCAGTTTCAGATGTACCTTTCTTTCTGAATTCTCTGATGTAAATAAAGAGTTTTCTATCTAGTTTCTTTTAAATTTCAGTTTTGTAATTAATTTTAATTACGTTATGTAATAAGAGTAATTTACTTTCTTTAATTTTACAGGTTTTATTATTCAACCATGAGGAGGTAACTTCCCCTTGCTAGGGTGAAAGGTAATTCATTTACTATTGCTATTTAGATTAATCTCCCTTAAATATAATATATTCACTATTTAGAATATTGACTTAATGAGGATACCGCTATATTGGTCTGTTGGTAATTTATTTTAAACTGGTTTAAACCTGACTAAGCAAGGATACCGCCAGATTGGTCGGTTGGTAATTAAATTTTCTTACCGCCTATATGGCAGGTTTATTTTGGTTCTGCCTTTATGGCTGGTTGGACTTAATTTGACTTAATCAGGTTACCGCCTATACGGCTGGTTGGTAAAATAATCACAAGTTAATATATTATATTAATGATATCTAAATAGTAAATAGAAAAAGTTGATCCTTTTACTTAGCATTTTATTTTATTATAATTTACTTTTCAGCTTTTACTTTACCGCAATTACTTTTCAGCATTTTTACTTTATGCCTTTTACTTTTAAGTTTTTACTAGCCCTAGTTATGTGTCGTAACTAAGTTAGTTATCTGGGGTTGTGATGAATTCTAATATCACCGGTTTATAAGGGGTTATTTTATAGTTTGGGTAATTTAAGGTTTACTTATTAAGTCTTAAGCTTCATGCGTCTTGTTAATTGGCCACTAATAAGATTGATCTGGTAAATCTAAAATAAACTTGACAAATGAATTTTAGGTTTCAGCCTTAGACTTAATAGCTCACGATCTTCCTTGAGGATAGATAACCCTTTAATAGATTTCCTTACAGGATAGACATATACCTGTCGAGCGGGGGTAGCCATAATTAGAACTTAAACTTAATGAATCCAGGTAATTAGGTTGACATAGACATATGGTTCAATTGGGTTAAACTGGGTATTTGCGTCTGACCATCGACAGAGGCTTTCACATAATTTAGTGTTCCAGGTTAGTAAACCGATTTATTACACAAACATGAAATAATCACTTCATCTTTTAAAAGATATTAGAAAGATTCACAACCCTAGATAGTTTCCTAAATATTGAATTTTCTTAAACCTACTTTCGTACAATTTTATTTACTTGTTTTTAAATTTAAAATCATCAACATTTCAAATCAATCAATCAACCTGTTAGATACTAGTAATCATTTGACCTCATAAAATTAATAGATTATGTATTAAGTCCCCGTGTGATCGATATTTTTTTATACTACTTGAACGATACGTGCGCTTGCGTTATATGCGTGTGATTATGCACCGGTCAAGTTTTTGGCGCCGTTGCCGGGGACTTATTTATCTTTCACTATTAGTTTAGGGGTTAGATACCTTTACTTGTATCTAATTTCTTTTTACTTATTGTTTTTGTTTTCTTGTGTTTCAGGTTCTCAGAAACTACATGAGACGAACCAGAAGCTTTGAACTCTGACCGCTCGACCTAGAAATTGAAAGAACCACCAGACAATTGAGAAGGGAAAGACGAGAAGGCCAAAAAGCAATCATTAACATGGAACATGAACCCTTGAACGTTGCACCACCAATTCCCATTCGAGACAGAACCATTCCGGTGGTTGGCAGACTCATTTCTTGTATTGTACTTCCTCCCTTACCAGCAAATGCGGGTAACATCAAAACATGCATCCAAATGATTAAGCAGTTAGTACAGTTTGGGGGAAATGCAACTGAAGATCCTAATGCCCACATCAGTAACTTCCTGGAAGTTTGCGGCATTTTCAACTACAACAGAGCATCAGAAGAAGCAATGAGACTGCGAGTTTTTCCATATTCCTTGAAAGACAAAGCTAAAGCTTGGCTACATTCGTTACCAGTAGGTTCCATCAAAACTTGGAACACTCTAGCCACCAAATTCCTTGCAAAGTACTTTCCACCAACCAGAACTGCAAAGTTGAGGAATGACATCACATCCTTCGTGCAACAAGATTCGGAATCCATTTGCGAAACTTTGGAAAGATTCAAAGATTTACTCTGGAAATGTCCTCATCATGAGATCGCAAAGTGGCTACAAGTCCAAACATTCTACAATGGACTTTCTGGACTAATGAGAACCCCAATTGATGCTGCTGCTGGAGGAGCTTTAATGGCAAAAGGAGAAGATCAAGCCTGAGACTTAATCGAGGAAATGGCTAACAACAATTCATTGTGGCTAACAGACAGGAGCATGATTCAAAGAATTGCAGGAATTTATGAAGTTAGAGCAAACACAGCAGTGAATACCAGGCTGGATCAGATATGCAAATGTCTAGAAACACTTAGCATGCAAGTTGTGAACATCGCTGGAACCACAAGTTCACCATATGGAGGAGCACTAGAACCAATTCAACATAAAGAAACGGTGAACTACGTCAACAATTTCAACAGACAGAGGAATAATCCATATTCCAACACCTACAACCCAGGGTGGAGGAATCATCCCAATTTTTCATGGAGCAACAATTCAGGGCAAATGAACAACCCACCACCCGGATTCCAGCAGCAAAACAAAGGCCAGAAGTATGACAAAGAACCAGGAATAATAGAAGTGCTGGCACAGTTAAAAAAGCAAGAAGCAAAATACGATGCTTTAGCAGCTATGGTTCAAAATCAAGTGGCATTGAATCAAAGTCATTCAGCTTATATCAAAGCACTGGAGAATCAAATTGGACAACTGACCAATGCTCACACTTACAGACCGCCAGGTAATCTTCCCAGCAACACAGAACCAAATCCAAGGAACATAGGAATGAGCAGTGTCATGCGATCATGTTAAAAAGTGGTACTGAAATCATCAAAGATGTTGGAGCAAAAACAACTGCTGAGAAAGTTCCAAAAGAAACAAAGCAACAGATGGAGGAAAAAGAAGCAAAGTAAAAAGAACAGATCACTCTACCTCCATATTTTCCTCAGCGTCTTCAGAAAAACAAACTGGACAAGCATTTTGCTCGTTTCCTGGAGGTGTTCAAAAAGCTGTACATCAACATTCCATTTGCATAAGCCTTGGAATAAATGCCCAGCTATGTAAAATTCATGAAAGACATTCTTTCACGAAAACGGAGATTGAGAGATTACGAGACAGTAGCATTGACAGAAGAATGCAGTGCCATCGTTCAGAGGAAGCTACCCCCAAAGTTGAAAGATCCTGACAGTTTCACCATTCCATGCATCATAGGAGAACATAACTTTGGTAGGGCTTTATGTGATTTAGGTGTAAGTGTTAACTTGATGCCTTTTTCTATTTTCAGGAAACTGCAGATTGGAGAAACAATGCCCACTTCAGTCTCTCTACAACTTGCTGATAGAACGCTCGTATTTCCAAGAGGCGTAGTTGAAGATGTGCTGGTCAAAGTTGACAAATTCATTTTCCCAGTAGATTTTGTTATTCTTGATATGGAGGAAGACGAAGACGTGCCGATCATTCTCGGGAGACCATTCTTGGCTACAGGTCGAACCATTATTGATGTACAAAAAGGAGAACTAACCATTAGGGTACAAGACCAAGAAGTAACATTCAATATTTTCAAGGCCATGAATTTCCCAGATGATGAAAAGAAGGATGAATGTTTTAGACTTGATGTGATATACAGTACCATTTAGAACTCCAATGCAATGCAAAGTTCTACTGACAAACTTAAAACATGTCAATTGCCTGTGGAGGCTGAAGATTAAGCGTCTTTTGCACTGAAAAAGCCAATTCTTGCACTACAAGCAACAGAAGAGAAAAAGTTCCAGCAGCTCAACGAATTGGAGGAATTTCACAATCAGCATTTTGAGGATGCCAAATTGTACAAAGAAAAGGTAAGGAAAAGACATGATGAGAAGTTACTGCGCATACAACTGGAACCAGGGCAGATGGTACTGTTAAACAAATCAAGGGTGAAATTCTTCCCATGGAAGCCAAAATCACGGTGGTCAGGTCCATTTGTGATCACCAAGGTTTTACCAGATAGAGCCGTTGAGATACATGATCCTGACTCCAACAAAACTTTCAAGGTTAAAAACAAGCGTGTCAAACACTACTGGGGAGAATCATTTGAGCGACAAAAATAAAAGTGTCACACTTTCAAATCCAGCCTAACATTTGAGAAGTCACGTCTAGCTGACGACGTTAAACTTAGCGCTAACATGGAGGCAACCCATGCAATTTGTGTATATATTATGATTTGGTGTGATTTAATTTGGTGTGTTTAGTTTTTACAGATTAAGACATTTCATGATGGAAGAAGTTCTCGCAAATCTTCACAAGTAATTTCCTTATCTCCCTCAAAACTCTCTGATGAAAGTATACAAAGCTCGCTTGGAACGGATGAGATTACTAACGATCCATGGTATTCCTAATGATATTCGTTGGGTAATTGAAGCACGAGTCCGATTGGCAGATGAGTCTTCTAACTCTTTTATTTCACATCTGCCTGGTTTTGGAAGAAACACCTATGCAAAGAAACGTAGAGCTAAGTAAATGGGTGTTTGTTATAAATGTGCACGCTGGAATTGCAATACTCGTTGTCGTTCTTTAGGAATGGTGTCTGATAATCGCGAAGATAAAATTAAATTCATTAGAGATGGCTTGAGTAAGAAGTCTGTAGATGATATATCTTCAACTCTTGAGACGCATCCCAGTGGATATGTTCATATAGCCATTCGCAAATTGCATACACAATTCCAAAAAGAAAGACAACAGCTAAGTCTCGGGAATCTTCCAAAAAAAAAAAGAGACCAAATCTTAATTATATTAAAGTTTGGGGCTGTCCTGCCTATGTCAGGATGGCTCAGCAAGATAAACTTTTGCCTCGAGGGCAAGATTTTAGGTTTGTTGGATATCATTCGAATACGAAAGGATATATGTTCTATGATACCGAGCATCGAAATGTGTTCGTAGCTCGCTTCATAAAATTTTTAGAGGTAGAACTTTTGTCAGAAGGTGGTAATCATAGACAGGTTGAACTTGATGAAGTCCAACCTGAAAACAACGAACCAACAGAGGAACCTGAAGTTCAAGTAGATGAAAAACCTTCAACACACACACTCCGTATGTCACAAAGGGTATCTAGACCTCCTGAACGCTTGTATTTGATACAAGAAAAGAGTCTCAATGTTCTCTTAGTTGAAGAGACTGATCCTCTTACCTATAGAGAATCGATATTAGACATCGACTCCGTGAAGTGGCAAAGTGCATGAAATCCGAGTTAGACTCAATGCATGAGAATCAAGTTTGGGACTTGGTTCCATTTCCCGAAGGAATTGTTCCTTTCGGTTGTAAATGGGTTTACAAGATGAAGTGCGGGCCTGATGGAAAGGTTGAAACCTATAAGGCCCAACAAGTAGCAAAAGGTTACACACATTGACTTGGCGTCGACTACGATGAAACTTTTTCGCCAGTAGCAATGCTTAAGTTTATTAGGATTTTACTTTCTATAGTTGCGTATCATGATTACGAGATTTGGAAAATAGATGTCAAAACATCTATTCTAAATGGATTTCTTGATGAAGAAATCTATATGGAACAGCCGGAAGGTTTTGCGTCCAATGAGAACTCGGGTATGGTATGTAAGCTTAAGAAGTCCATTTATGGACTTAAACAAGCTTCACGAAGTTGGAATCTTCGATTCGACGAGATTATTATATTTTCTGGTTTTCTCATCAGAAGGCCAGTGTGAGCATGGTGGTATTTTTAGTCCTCTATGTTAAAGACTTCCTAATCATTGGGAATGATATAGGTATGATGCAAGACGTCAAAGCTTACCTCTGTGAGGATAGAGACTCTAGATGTATCTGGTGATTTGACTTACCCTACGACGACACTCCACTAGTTAAGTCAAAGGGTTTCGAAATAATGGGTCACACTCACAAAAGAATGATTAAGTTGTTAATCAAAGCTTCCTTGATCAAAATAATGGTAGTTGATTAATATAGGAATAAGAGTTATTTCAGATATTTTAATCAATTGAGAATGTCTCAATCTATCATGTGAATACTTGACCTACCCTATGGTGACACTTATTTGTGGGATGATAGATAACTGTGGCATAATAATTCTTTTAGGTTTCTAATTCATTATACATTGATCATGCATCATGTTTAATTTTATGCCTAAATATTTGACAATTTTAATATGCGATGAATGAATGTTGAATGCACGTTTATTATTTTTCAGCCATGACATCTGCAATAATCTCAATTCTCAAACAACAAGAAAAATTAACTCGGGAAAATTATGTTAAATGGAAAAGTGACATGAATGCTATCTTGGTCTACGAAGACCTTAAGTTTGTCCTAATGGAGCAATGTCCTTCTGAGCCAGTTCCTAATGCTGGCAGAGTTGCACGTAATGCCTACAATAACTGGATTAAGGCTGATGAGAAGGCCCATAGCTATTTGATAGCATCCATGTCTGAGGTTCTTGCTGCACAGTATGAGCCTATGTCGACATCATCATTGATTATGCAGTCTTTACAGAACATGTTTGGGCAGCCTTCAGACCGGTAACAACATGAGGCAATAATCTCTGTATTGACCGCTAGAATGAAGGAATGTACATCAGTCAGAGACCATGTGTTAAGGATGATGTCTCATCTTAATATGGCTGAAACCCAAGGTGCACGTATTAATGTGCAAAGCCAGGTGACCATGATAATGGAAACACTTCTAAAGAGTTTCCTACAGTTTAAAAGTCCAATGCTGAGGTAAATCTTGCCAAATCTTCTAAATCTACAAAGAAAAAGAAAAAAGGCAATTTGAAGGCTAAGACAAAACCAATGAAGAATAAAAACAACAAATGCTCTAAAGGTACCAATGCTAAAGGAAAATGTTTCCATTGTGAATAACAAAGGCATTTGAAAAGGAATTGTCTGAAATACCTATTCGAGCTTAAAGAGAAGAAGAATACAGGTAAATACGATTTGCTTGTCATTGAGTCTCATTTAGTGGAAGATGATAAATCCATATAGATTGTTGATTCTGGTGTCACTAACCATGTTCTTGTTCTTTACAGCTACTTGATTCATGGAAGGACCTAGCTGAACGTAGCTTTTCCATGAGAGTAGGGACAGAGGATGCTGTTTCAGATAGAGCAGTGAGAGTTTCCAATTTGAATTTTAATAAAAGTTATTTATGTTTTAATGATGTGCTTTATATTCCTAGTTTTCGCAGGAATTTAATTTATGTAACAAAACTCATGGAAAGTGATTTTTCTAGTTCATTCGATAATAAATCAGTTATTATTAGTAGAAATTGATTAACAATTTGCACTGTAAACTCCGCGAATAATCTATATATATTAAAGTCGTTAATACATGAATCATTGCTTAATAATGAAATGTTTAAGATTGAAAAATCTAAAACTAAACGGCAAAAGATTTCTCATGATGACACATATCTATGACATCTTAGACTTGGTCATATTAACATTGACCATATAAATAGACTTATTAAGAACAGAGTTTTAAATCAGTTAAAACTTGGTACTATACCTGTCCGCGAATCCTGTTTAGAAGGTAAAATAAGTAAGAGATCTTTTACTAGAAAAGAGATAAGAGCCAAAGAAACACTTGAGCTAATATATTCGGACATTTACGGATCGATGTATGTAAAATCATGAGGTGGTTATGAATACTTCTTCACTTTTATTGATGATTATTCGAATATGGGTATGTTTACCTAATGCAGCACAAGTTAGATACATTTGAAAAGTTCAAAGAGTATCGTGCCGAGGTTGAGAACCAGTTAGGTAAATGCATCAAAATTCTGCGATCAGATCGTGGAGGAGAATACCTTGATAGAGATTTCGAGGAATTCTTACTTGAGCATAGAATTGTTTCACAGCTCATAACACCTGGAACACCATAACAAAATAATGTTGCAGAAATGAGAAATCGGACCCTACTAGACATAATGAGATCAATGTTTAGTTATAGCACTCTACCTAGTTCATTCTGGGGGTATACATTGGAAACATCAATGTATATCCTGAATGTAGTTCCTTCTAAGTCTGTTTCTAAGACTCCCTTAGAGTTGTGGAATGGTCGTAAAGCTAGTTTACGACATTTCCGCATATGAGGGTGTCCAGCACATGTGCTAAAGAACAAGGCTACTAATTTGGAACCACGTTCATAGGTATGCCTATTTGTAGGCTATCCTAAGGAAACTAGGGGTGAATTCTTTTATAGTCCAGAAGATAATAAAGTATTTGTGTCGACAAATGCTACATTTCTTGAGGAGGATTATATGAGAGAGTTCAAACCTCGAAGTAAAGTGTTACTTGAGGAGTTACTTGCTGGTACGACCAATACACCATTGTCAAATATTGACAAAGACATAACACCTTCTACATCTGAGAGTCATATGCAAGTTTATCAAGATACCATACCACCTAGACGTAGTGGGAGGGTTGTAAGACAACCTGAACGCTATCTAGGAAATGGACATGTGCAAGTTGTTGCATCTTGTGATGGTATAGATGATCTATTGACCTATCGTAGTGCAATGAAAGATACTGATAAAGAGTAATGGCTAAAAGCCATGAACCTTGAGATGAAGTCTATGTACTCTAACTCAGTCTGAGAACTTGTAGACCAACCTGATTGAGTAAAACCCATAGTTTGCAAGTGGATCTACAAGAGAAAAAATAAAATAGATGGGAAAATACAGACTTTCAAGGCTAGGCTAGTGGCAAAGGGTTATACCCAGAAAAAGAGAGTTGACTATGAAGAGAATTTCTCGCTAGTAGCCATGTTTGGATCCATCATGATTCTTCTTTCCATTACCGCATATTATGACTATGAGATTTGACAAATGGAGGTCAAGACTGCATTTTTGAATGTCAATCTTGATGAAAATATCTATATGATACAACCAGAGGGATTCATAACCCAAGGTCAGAAGCAAAACGTTTGCAAGTTGCAAAGGTCCGTTTATGGGCTTAAGCAAGCATCTAGATCTTGGAACATAAGGTTTGATACTATGATCAAATCTTATAACTTTAAGCAGAACATCGATGAGCCTTGTGTCTACAAGCGCATCATTGATGGTAAGATGGTTTTCCTTGTATTATACGTCGATGATATTTTACTTATTGGGAATGATGTAAAGATATTATCAGACATGAAAATCTGGCTAGCTAACTAATTCCAAATGAAAGATTTGGGAGACGCAAGTTATGTACGTGAGATCCAGATCATTAGGGATCGCAAGAGACGACTGTTAATAATGTCTCAAACATCATATATCGATAAGATTCTTGTGCGATTTGGTAAGCAGAATTCCAAGAAAGGTAATTTACCTTTCAGGCATGGAATTCATTTGTCTAAGGAACAGTCTCCTAAGATACCTCAAGCAGTTGAGGAGATGAGACATATACCATATGATGCAGCAGTTGGAAGTCTTATGCATGCTATGTTATGCACGAGACCAGACATCTGTTTTACAGTGAGAGTTCCAACCCAGGATTAGATCATTGGGTGGCGGTGAAACATATTCTCAAGTATCTTAGGAGAACGAGAAATTATATGATTGTATATTCTAGTTAGGAAATGATCCTGAGAGGATATACGGACTCTGATTTTAAGACGAATGTCGATTCTAGGAAATCAACATCTGGATCAGTGTTCACCCTAGGTGGTGGGGCTATAGTATGGAAAAGCATAAAGCAATCTTGTATTGCTGACTCCACCATGGAGGCTGGATATGTAGCAGCTTGTTAAGCAGCTAAGGAAACAGTCTGGCTCCGTAAGTTCTTGGCAGATCTGAAAGTTGTTCCAGATATGGATAAACCACTCACACTTTATTGCGATAATAGTGGTGCAGTGGCGAATTCCAAAGAACCAAGAAGCCACAATAGGGGTAAGCATATTGAGAGAAAATATCACCTCATCAGGGAGATAGTGCAGAGAGGAGATGTCGCTGTCACGCAGATTCCATCCGCAGATAACCTGGCTAATCCGTTTACAAAGATCTTATCGGCTAATATTTTTGAAGGTCACCTAAAGGGTTTATGATTACATGACATGTCTCATTTGCTCTAGTTCAAGTGGGAGATTGTTGGGATATATGTCATAGAGCTTCATGTATTGTAAATAAAATTGATTATTGTAATAATAAACACATAATTCTTTTATCAAAGTTGTTTGATTTATGTCACATATTGTCCAATTGTCTTGTTTACCTTGATTACTTTTATACCTTCAGACTTAGTGTATGTTTGATACACAAGAGGATTTAAGTCTGAAGTTAGTAATCTAAATAGTCCATAGAGAGCAAGCAAATATGGTACTTTGTTTGTGATATATCTATAGTTGCGGTCCATTCTATACTTGTATGACGACCTTGATCCGGGATCGTTCATGCAGTGACATGGGAATGAAGACACCTTGTATGATGAGATCATATAGAACTGGACTCAGATAAATACAAATTTATTTTAATATCTGTTAACCGAAGAAATTTATTTTATCCACTAGATGGTCATATATGGATTCAATCTTAATCCTGAGTGTACTACGAACTCCTGCATGGCAGGCTATGTCATTTGATTTACTATGGTGAGGTTGGTGTTGCATTCCCGACCAATAACTACGTATTTTAGGGATATGGTTTGGTGTGTAGCTGGGAACATTTTACATAGATATGAAATTCACTCTTTCTTACGAGAAGTAGAAGAATATCTCTTTTAAGAATTGATTCAGGACTTGAACAATTTGAGCGCTTAACTTTTCTATTACGAATAGAAAGTTTTATATTCATAATTGTTATGAATTAATTGTTCATTATAGAATCAATAGCGCTTAAGAGACAAAATATTTAGAGGGATTTAACGGACTTATGACCCGGCTCTATTTATGAGATATTCATGAATGGCTATATCCATATGTAATGACTATATCGATGGACATCGAAGTTGTTCGGCTTATTTTCCATCTACGGTAACAAGAGTTCATCTTCGAGTTTTTAGTGGAATAACGCGAAGTTAATAATTTATAATATTTGATTAAAAGAGTTTAATTAATATTTCGGGATTATTGGAGCTCGGAACCGTAGGTCCATTTGGTTCTCGTACTAGCTCGATTAACTGTAGCAAACCTAATATAATTAGATTGTCTAATAATATGCTCACATTATATTTATATATTATTAATGAGATTAATAATATTTTTTGTCACAAATGAAAACTATGTTAAATTAGTTTAACTTAATGTTTTCTAGAATTCTTTGATTATAAGATAATCAAATCATGATTATGAGATAATCATGTTAGTAATAATTATGAGATAATTACTAGAACATAATTGAAGGTAATTAAATCATTATTAAGGTATTGATTTTTTATTTACCTTGGAGATAAAGCCATATGGCTTACCATGCTCCAACTTATTATGTATATTAGGTGGCATGTATACACCTAATGGTTTTATCATTAGCTAAAAAATTCTTATGTTTTGGTATGACCTTCACATTAATGTGTTTGCCATTGCATGAAAGCATTAGATGCTTAATGACAAAGTCTTTGTCTTTAGCTTAATATTTCTTATGCTTTGGTATGACATTCACATTAATGTGTTTGCCATTGCAAGAAAGCATTAGATGCTTAATGACAAAGTTAGTTGGTTTGTGTAAGAGAATATAATCTTTACCATCTCTCTTCACTTGTTAGAGTTAGTATTTTCATTCATGCACACAAGTGCAAAGGAGAAAAAAAAAGAGTTAAAACATTCACAATTGTTGTAAGAGTGTTTGAAAGAAAATTCAAAAAGCCAAACACATTTGTGACATCTTCATTCTCTAAATTGTTTAGAGTTTGATTTTATACTTCTTTAAAAAATTTAGAGTTGATCTTTGTGAATGAAGCCCACACTTTGGTTTGTTGGTTTCGAGTCATAGTTCGGAAGATCGGGTGGTTGATCCAAGCGTTGGATTTCAAAGGAAACTCATCTACATCAAATGAGTAAAATCCATTCTCCAAGAGTTGGAGGAATTCGACAACAACAAATGGAGAAGGCAAAGAAAAATTTTAAAGGTCCATATCGGAGCCAGTGCCCACATTAACAACTTCTGTTGCGCTAAGAAAAGTCGTTTCCTACACCTCTCTCCACATCTGGCCCTGGTTTCTGGAGAATTCTATGTTGAAAATCTGCATCATCGATCTTGATGAGGCTCCTTCTCTGGGGCCCATTATTGTGGTTCTTTTCTAGCCGTCCTTCCTCGTGGAGGTCCTCGATGGTTACTCATTCCTTCCCTTCCCCTTGTCCTTCCTGGGGCCCGCTCTCTAGAGCTAGCCTTTGAGCATCTGATTCTCTTGTTGTATGACCTGCATATGTTCCTGGATCTGCTTTTTCATGGCCTGAATCTGGTCCTCCATATGTTTCATCATCTCGTTCCCCATCGCCGGGATGTCCATCATGGGCATCATATGGTTGGATACTTCGTCTCCTAGTGAGCAGCAGACGCATAGATTTTAGACTCCTTATTCATTGGGGTCATTCTTACTTGTTTGGTTGAACGAATTTTCTTGAGTTTAGTAATTGCAGAAAATCGTAAACATAACTTTTCGTTTCAGAGTTTCCCACAGACGACACCAATTGTTTGTGCAGGAATCCTCACATACAATATAATCACAAACACTAAAACCAGAAAATAGTGATTCTAATAAGCTTAGAGTGTTTTAGCTCGAATGTGATCTATTATTTTTTGATTATCAAATGGTCGATCCCTTTTTTTTTATGGATTCTCGTACTATTGATAATACTTTGTTATAAAGAAAATAAACTGACAGTTGTTACTTTCCATTCACGTTTTCCACTAACTGGCACACTCTCTAGAATCTCGAAACTTCCCTATTTTGGGTAGTTATCCAGTTTAAAAAAAAACAAACAAAAAGTAATTAATTGACTGTCTGATTCATTATTTAGAAGATTTGTGTCATTAAGGAGATAATATTCCACGGTAATTCCTTGTGTGACTTCTGCTTGCATTTGTTGAAGCCAAGCCTGATATGATCTTTCAATCGATGAGCCTTTAATTCAGACTCTGATGGAGGTTCTCATATCAGATTCTGACAATAGGTTCAGGCTTTAGACTCTAATGGAAGTCTTGATTTCAGACTCTGGTGATGTGTTATGTTATCATACTTTGATGATAGGTCTTAAAGTCTAGTTTTTACAGAAATCCTGGAGTCCTTTTCGTTTAGCCACGTGTCATTTTATCAAATGCATAATTTTCCCCAAACATTATTAAACTTGCTATTTAGCTTCACTTTTTTTATTTATTTTTTATTTTTTTAAATATTTGTATTTCAAGTGAATTCAATTATTCATCTTGTCTCGTAAATTGTTGGAACGGTGTAATCAATTATTTTGACAATTGTATAATTCATCGCCCTTTTGATAATTGCATCATTACATATAATCTTTTTAACACTTTATATTTTGAGAAAATTTCAATTAATATTCTACATCAAACAGTGAGTAATGATAACAAAATCTTTAAAATCTGGACTTAGAAAAGTAGAAGGCCTGTGTGTGTTTATATATTAGTAATTAAAGTTAAAAAATCCTTGTTCTTAAAACATATTTATACAGTAAAGAAGGATTAGCCGATTTACGTCTTGTGAAAACTGGCGATTGAGAAGATATATATGCCGCCAAATCAGAATAAACGGCTGCGAATTTTTCTAGAAGGCAAAGATGACATGAGAAACCGTGGAAACTCTTGTTATCAAGAACCACCCAGTAGTTGACACGTAGCCGAAACTCCCTTGATCTGATCATAATTAACTAGAGACAAGAAAAATCAGCCGACGTCTTTTCATAGCTTTGATTGATGTAGTATCAGTGGGCCAGGATTGCGCATCATGAATTTGAAGCTTTACTGCTTATTAGTTTGAATTTATGTTATGATAATGATATGATATCCCTTGAGAAACGGAGTCTAAAGATTTTCTGTTGATTTGCTTCCAGTTTTTTGGCCGGTCTGTCTAATTTATCTTCTATTTTATTTTACAAGTTCTCCTTTTTAGGTCGGGCCTGTTTTACAAGCCAGATCCAAAAAACCTATGAACATCTGTCTTGTTGAAAGCTCAGGCTTGATTGGCCCAACTTTCAGGTTTAGCAACAAGTTATCAAATCCAAGATCCATTCAGGAATTTACAGGTCAAAATGGATGGCTTGTTTTATGCAGTGATCAGGATCAGAGTGCCAAAATAAAGTATGACATTTGGGAGCCCTATTCATATTGAATGGGATACCTAGCTGCAGCATAACATCTCTGTCGGAGCCATAGGCTAACGAGCCAAAAATAAAATATGAGAAGAGCAAGCAACATAAATATTTCGGATAAAAAGTCGGATATCCTCAAATCTAATCTAATCTAATTACGAGCTTTCTAAATTAAAAACATCTGACAAAACATGCAGCTAACCAGATATTGTTGAGTTGAGGGATAAATTTTTTTAAAATTAATGTCCTCCCAAAGAGCTTGAAAATTAGAGAAATCAAGTATAGTGCACAAATACCAACAACCATTGGATCAGTCGGTAAAGGAGCTGAGTTCCCTTAACCAAGATCTCGAGTTCGAGATTACAATGAAATTTTCCATTGAGGCACCATGTGGCCCAATAAGGGACTACCACGTGGCACCCCAATTGGCATTAACTAATGCTCTTCTCCCCAAAATCTCAGCATTCCTCTCTCTCTCAAAATTTTCTCTCTATCCCTTCCAAAAAGTCATTGTTGTCTTCTGATGAGCGGAAAATATATCACTATTTCCCATCCATTTTACTTAATATTTTATATAGTTTCTCGAGTTTTATGAACGTTTTGATGCGTGTTAGTTTATTTTATAGATAAAATAAAATTGGGACTTAATGGAATCATTTAGGACGAAATATGGGTCAAATAAGGGCAAAAACTGGACTTGACATTTTGATTTTGGAGATTGGAAACTTGAAAGGGCGTTTTAACGAAGTACAATTTCAGAAATTCTAATTTTGCGCAATTGTCGTATTTTGGCCATAACGTTTTACTCCGATATCGGATTAAGGTGATTCAAAATCCAGATTAAATAAGACTCAAAGATCTACAAATTTGAAGAACAAAATAATTTCGAATTATGAAGATATCATGACCGACATTGATGGAACACCCGTAAGTGTGTTATGTGTAATTATTAAAGTCATTTTCAAAGTAAAAAAATAAATAAAAAAATAAGAAAATAAAAATTGTCAAACTTCCTAGAGGATTTGGTGCCATGTTTGGTGTCATGTTTGGTGAAGCAATTGGTGGAGAAATTGGTGGAAGCCTTTAGATTTTCCTATAAATACCAATCCATTTCATTTGTAATTCTCATGCTTTCCTTAGGTTTTTATAAGGAATTTAAGGATTGCATCTTATTTGTATTTATTTTCAGTATTTTAATTATGTATTTTTATTTTCAGTAATAGTAATAGTAATAGTTTATTTTATTTTCTTTTATGTTTAGTAGTTAAATTTCTGCTGGGGGAAGGGTGAAGCTTTAGATTAATCTCCCTTAATTATAATATGAAAATTATAATTTAATAATATGGACTAAAGGTTATACCGCCTTAATGGCTGGTTTTATTTATTTGACATAATGTGACACCGCCTATATGGTCTTTAGGTGACAGATGATTACCGTCTATATGGCTAGTTTATGGACAAATAATGACACCGTCTTTTTGGTCGGGTGGACTTAATTGAAAATATGACTTAATCAGGATACCGCCTATATGGTCGGTTGGTAATATCACTGATAATTTCTATATTATAATAAGAGAGATTTCTAAATTAGAAATAGTAAGGGTGGATCCCATAACCCCAACATTTTATTTTTATTCTAGGGAAGTAATGAAGCACAATATTCACATGCTTAATAATTGATTTAATTATATAATGGGTAATTCTTTAGTTTGTTTATTGAGTCTTAAGCTTAATGCTTCTTGTTGCCTGATCACCAATAATATTAATATGGTAAACTTAAAATGAACTTGCCGAAGAGATTTTAGGTTTCAGCCTTAGATTCAATAGCCCACGATCTTCCTTGAGGATAGATAACCCTTTAATAGATTTCCTTGCATGATAGACATATACCTGTCGGGCGGGGGTAGCTACTAGTGGAACTTGAACTTAATGAATTCATGTAACTTGATTAACACAGACATATGATTAATTGGGTTATTTGGGTGTTTGCATCTGACCATCGACAGAGGCTTTTGCATATCTCGTGTTCCAGGTTAACAAACTAATTTATTTCACATGTATAGGAGAATCAATTTATCTTTAGAATAATATTGTGTGGAATCACAACCCTAGATATTTATGTCTTTTGTTTATTTTCCTTAGTATTTTATTTTGTTTATTTTATTTGTTCAGCAAATTCACATTCAACCAACCAAAAGTAATCATTCACTTCTCCCTATAATTAGATACATGTAAATAAATAGTATCAATAATTTATAACAACAATAAGAATTAAGTCCTCATGTGATCGATACTTTTTATACTACTTGAACGATACGTGCGCTTGCGTTATACGCGTGTGACAATGCCGATCAAGTTTTTGGCGCCGTTGCCGGGGACTTATTTATCTTTCACTATTAGTTTTGGGGTTAGTTACATTTACTTGTATCTAATTTCTTTTTACTTATTGTTTTTGTTTTCTTGTGTTTCAGGTTCTCAGACACTACATGAGACGAACTAGAAGCTTTGAACTCCGACCGCTTGACCCAGAGATTGAAAGAACCATCAGATAGTTGAGAAGGGCAAAAACAATTGTTAACATGGAACCTGAACCTTTAGAAGTTGCACCACCAATTCCCATTCGAGACAAAACCATTTCGGTGGTTGACGGCTTCATTTCATGTATTGTATTTCCTCCCTTACCAATAAATACGTGTGACATCAAAACATGCATTCAGATGATACAACAGTCAGTTCAGTTTGGGGGAATGCAACTGAAGATCCTAATGCCCACATCAGCAACTTCCTGGAAGTTTGTGGCACTTTCAACTACAATCGAGCAGCTGAAGAAGCAATGAGACTGCTTGTTTTTCCATAGTCCTTGAAAGACAGAGCTAAGACTTGGCTACATTCATTACCAACAGGTTCCATCACAACTTGGAACACTCTAGCCATAAAATTCCTTGCAAAGTACTTTCCACCAGCTAGAACAGCAAAGTTGAGGAATGACATCACATCCTTTGTGCAACAAGATTCAGAATCTCTTTGCGAAGCTTGGGAAAGATTCAAGGATTTGCTCCGGAAATGTCCTCACCATGAGATTGCAAAGTGGCTACAAGTCCAAACCTTCTATAATGGACTTTCTGGAATAATGAGAACCACAATTGATGCTACTGCTGGAGGAGCTTTAATGGAAAAATGAGAAGATCAAGCCTGAGATTTAATTGAAGAAATGGCCAATAATAAATCTTCGTGGGCAACAGAAAGGAGCATGATTCAACGAATCGCAGGAATTTATGAAGTTGGAGCCAACACAGCAGTGAATGGCAAGCTAGATCAGATATGAAAATTCTTGGAAACTCTCGGCATGTAAGGTAATATTGGATCCACAAGTTCACCATATGGAGGAGCACTAGAACCAAACCAACATAAAGAATCGGTGAATTACGTCAATAATTTCAACAGACAGGGGAACAATCCATATTCCAACACCTAAAACCCAGGGTGGAGGAATCATCCCAATTTTGCATGGAGCAACAATTCAGGGCAAATGAACAACCCACCACCCAGATTCCAATAGCAAAACAAAGGCCAGAAGTAGGCAAATGAAACAGGAATAGCAGAAGTGCTGACCCATTTGAAAAAGATAGAAGCAAAACACGACTCTCAAACAGCTAGGTATGATGCTTTGTTTCAATCCCATGCAGTATTAATTCAAAGTCAATATGCTTATATTAAAGCACTGGAGAATCAAATTGGACAACTGGCCAATGCTCAGAGTTACAGACCGCCAGGTAACCTTCCTAGCAACACAGAACCAAATCCAAGGAACATGTGGAATGAGCAATGTCATGCCATCATGTTAAAAAGCGGTACTGAAATCAATAAAAATATTGGAGTCAAGGCAACTGCTGAGGAAGTTCCAAAAGAAAACAGCGAAGCAGTTCCACAGATGGAGGAAAAAGAAGCAAAGGAAAAATATCAAATCACTTTACCTCCATCTTTTCCACAACGTCTCCAGAAGAATAAACTTGACAAGCAGTTTTCTCGGTTTCTGGAGATCTTCAAAAAGCTGCATATCAACATTCCATTTGCAGAAACTTTGGAACAAATGCCCAGCTATGTCAAATTCATGAAAGAAATTCTTTCACGAAAACGGAGATTGGGAGATTATGAGACATTAGCATTATCAGAAGAATGCAGCGCCATTATTCAAAGGAAACTTCCCATAAAGTTGAAAGATCCTGGCAGTTTCACTGTTCCTTGCACCATAGGAGAACATGACTTCGGTAAGGCTTTATGTGATTTCGGTGCAAGTGTTAACTTGATGCCTTTTTCTATTTACAGGAAACTGCAGATTGGAGAAATAATGCCCACCTCAGTCTTTC
This sequence comes from Zanthoxylum bungeanum, assembly GCA_019454045.1. Lineage (NCBI taxonomy): Eukaryota > Viridiplantae > Streptophyta > Magnoliopsida > Sapindales > Rutaceae > Zanthoxylum > Zanthoxylum bungeanum. The sequence goes on along the minus strand of SKCR01005222.1, from coordinate 62,464 downwards.
TACAACTTGCTGATAGAACGCTCGTATTTCTGAGAAGTACAGTTGAAGATGTGCTGGTCAAAGTTGACAAATTCATTTTCCCAGCAAATTTTATTATCCTTGATATGGAGGAAGACGAAGACGTGCTGATTATCCACGGGAGACCATTCTTGGCTACAGGTCGAACCATTATTGATGTACAAAAAGGAGAACTAACCATGAGGGTACAAGACCAAGAAGTAACATTCAATATTTTCAAAGCCATGAATTTCCCGAATGACGAGAATGAGGAATGTTTCAGACTTGATGTGATAAATAGTACCATCCAGACCTGCGATGCAATACAAAGTTCTACTGCCAAACTTAAAGCATGTCAATTGCTTATGGAGCCTGAAGATAAAGCGTATTGCGCACTGAAGAAGTGAAGTCTTGCCCTACAAGCAACAAAAGAGAAACAGTTCCACCAGCTCAACGAATTGGAGGAATTTCACATTCAGCCTTTTGAGAATGCGAAATTGTACAAAGAAAAGGCAAGGAAAAGAAATGATGAGAAGTTAGTGCGCATACAACTGGAACCAGGGCAGAAGGTACTGTTAAACAAATCAAGGGTGAAACTCTTCCCATGGAAGCCAAAATCAAAGTGGGCAGGTCCATTCCTAATCACCAAGGTTTCACCAGATAGAGCCGTTGAGTTACATGATCCTGACTCCAACAAAACATTCAAGGTTAAAAACAAGCATGTCAAGCACTACTGGGGAAAATCAATTGATCGAAAAAAAGAAAGTGTCACATTTTCAGATCATGCCTAACGTTCAGGCAGTCATGTCTAGCTGACGACGTTAAACTTAGCGCTAGCTGGGAGGCGACCCATGAAAATTTGTGTATATATTGTGATCTGGTGTGTTTTATTTTTGTGTGTTTAATTTGTGTAGGTAAAGTCATATTTCAGGATGGAAGAAGTTCTCGCAAGTCTTCACAAGCAATTTCCTTCTCTCCCTCAAAATTCTCTGATGAAAGTCTACAAAGCTCGCTTGGAACGGATGAGACTACTGATGATCAAAGGTATTCTTAATGACATTCGTTGGATTATTGAAGCACATGTCCGATTGGAAGGTTCTTTTATTTCACATCTGCCCGGTTTAGGAAGAAGCACTTATGCTAAAAAGAGAAGAGCCAAAAGAATGGGTGTTTGCTACAAATGTGCTCGTTTGTTTTGTAATACTCGTTGTCGTTCTTTAGGAATGATGTATGATAACCACGAAGATAAGATTAATTTCATTAGGGATTGCTTGAGTAAGGAGTCTTTAGATGCCATATCTAAGAATCTTAAGACGCATCCCAGTGGATATGTGTATCATGAAATTTGTATGTTAAATGCACAATTTCGTAAAGAAAGACAACAATTAAGTCTCGGGAATCTGACTTTAAAAGACATTGCTTGCCAATTTATAAGAAAATTGGATGGAAAGCTTGTCCATGACGCATAGACGTCAATTAAGTTGTTACTTTCCTGTAAATATTATATCTCTTTGTCTTTTCCTAATAATTGTGATTTTTTTTTGTTATTTTCTCCGACAGGATCCAGACCTTTTTGACTATCACGATTTATTTTATTGTTTAACTAATAATTGTCATTTGGCAGGTACTATTGCTATTATTTTTACTCACCCTTTTCAGGTGTTATAAATTCAATTCATCATTGCACTTTTGAAGACATCCAGAGTTAAAATGGAAGCCACATCAAGAAGACGAGTTGAAAACATCTGTGTGTTTTGCGGTACTAGTGTTGGTGTTAAACCAGAATATGTAACGGCAACACATGAATTGGGTCGAGTCATTGCTGAAAAGAATATGCACTTAGTATATGGCGGTGGCAATCTTGGACTAATGGGGATCGTTTCAAAGGTTGTACAGGAATGAGGCAGTCAAGTTTTGGTAATCATCCCAAAACCCTTGGCGGAGGCGAATCTTATTGGACCATCAAACAAAGAGGAACTGATCGTGCCAGGTATGTCTGAACGACTGGTAGAAATGATTAACCGTGCTGATGCTTTTATTGCTTTTCCAGGTGGCTTGGGCACAATGGAGGAAATTTTTACAGTGTTATCTTAGGCGAACTTGAACATAAACAAAAAATCACTTGGACTATACAATATTGATGGATTTTATGATTTTCTTTGTGTGTTTCTTGATGATGCCCGAAGAAATAGATTCGTGTCAAAACCTGTAAAAGAACTCATCTTTACTGCCGGAACTGTCCCAGATTTAATTGACCAAATATTAGCCTTTGAACCACAGATTGACCCTATCCTTTCCAAAATAAACTGGTCCGAGAATGATCGTGGTAAGAGGCGTCAGATAAATCTGGATCTTAACCTGTAACTTTTCATTTAGATGTGGAATTTCAGCTAAGCATGTACGGTTTTCTAAACTCTTCTTCTACTGTTTAAGACATTGGAGACAATGTCTCATTTAGGTTTGGGGGAGGGGAATAGTTAATTTGTATCTTTGTTTTATTGTTTTATTTTTAGTCTAAAATTTTCGAAAAAATCAAAAAAATTAAAATTTTTTACAAAAATCAAAAAAATATTTTGTGTTTTTAACATGACTAATCAGGTGAAATTGGTGTGAGATAGCTGTGTAAGGAATTTCCACTTCTGAGACGTATCTCAACCTATTTCGGAACAAGTTAATTTTTGTTTATTTCATTTTGAATTATTTAATTTGTGAATTCTCCATAATACTGACTAAAATAGATCTTCATATGCTCAGTTGACAGGTATTATCAACTTGCATGGTAACATACAGACATGAGAAGTAATTGACGAGTTTGTAATATTCAGTGCTATAGTTTAATTGGAGGAAGCATCTAAAAAAGCGATGGGATAAAAAAAAGAAAAAAAAGAAAAAAAAATGTATAAAAAAAAGTATGAGATCCGAGTTATTAAGTCTGTAAGGGTGTCTTAACACCTAGTGCCCTAAAATCAACTGGTTTGGGAGTCATTGGCCCAAAGCTCATTACATGGATCAAAGATGTTGCCAAAATATATATATATATATATATATATATATATCTATATATATATATATATATATATATATATATCTGAAGTCTGACTAATTAAGTCCGTAGGGGTGTTTTAACACTTAGTGTCCTAAAGCCAACTGGTCTGGGAGTCACTGGCCCAAAGCTCGCTACATAGATGGAAGATATTATATATAAATAAAAAAAAAATCAGAAAAAAAATATTCCATTGCTAAAAAAGGTATGAATTCTGATATAACTTTAGGACAAAAATATTACTATTTTTTTAACTGCGCTTGTGACTATTGTGGGCACAATGACTTTATTAATATCTTGTTCTCTGTGTGTATGAAGAATGGTACAAATAATCGGAGAATTTACTTATTCGGTAATTTAAAAAGAAACAAAACAACTATTACCTTGGATAAGAAGTTTCACTTGTTTAGTCACTAACTTCTTTATTCTCTTTTCTCTTGTCTTTTTGCTTTTGTGTGCATTAGTTTTATTATCTTTTTGCTTTTGTGTGCATTAGTTTGATGCTTGTGGGTATCGTCTCTGTAAGCCCTCACGAGACTACAACTCGTTCACTAGGGACACCTAGGGGTTTAAAGGCTTGTTGCATATGCTAAATGCAACCGTGATCCCTACGAAAGTGGCTTAGTTTAATTTAGTTTAAGTTGTTTATTTTATTTTATTTTTTTATTTTGCTCGAGGACTAGCAAAATTTTAGATTTGGGGGTGTGATGAGCGGAAAATATATCATTATTTTCCGCCCGTTTTACTTAATATTTTTTTATAGTTTCTCGAGTTTTATGAACGTTTTGATGTGTGTTAGTTTATTTTACAGATAAAATAAAATTGGGACTTAATGGAATCATTTAGGACGAAATATAGGTCAAATAAGGGAAAAAACTTGACTTGACATTTTGATTTTGGAGATTGGAAACTTGAAATGGCGTTCTAACGAAGTACAATTTCGGAAATTCCAGTTTTTCGCAATTGTCGTATTTTGGCCATCACTTTTTATTCCGATATCGGATTAAGATGATTCAAGTTCCATATTAAAGAAGACTCAAAGATCTAAAAATTTAAAGAACAAAATAATTTCGAATTCTGAAGATTTCATAACCGACATTGATGAAACATCCGGAAGTGTGTTATGTGTAATTATTAAAGTCATTTTTAAAGCAAAAAAATATAAAAAATAAATAAAAAATAAAAATTATCAAACTTCCACCAAACATGCTTGCATGTTTGGTGGAGGATTTGGTGCCATGTTTGGAGAAGCAATTGGTGGAGAAATTGGTGGAAGCCTTTAGATTTTCCTATAAATACCAAGTCATTTCATTTGTAATTCTCATGTTTTCCTTAGGTTTTTGTAAGAAATTTAAGGATTGCATCTTGTTTGTATTTATTTTCAGTATTTTAATTATGTATTTTTATTTTCAGTAATAGTAATTGTTTATTTTATTTTATTTTCTTTTATGTTTAGTATTTAAATTTATGCTGGGGGAAGGGTGAAGCTTTAGATTAATCTCTCTTAATTATAATATGGAAATTATAATTTAATAATATGGATTAAAGATTATACCGTCTTAATGGCTGGTTTTATTTATTTGACATAATGTGACACCGCCTATATGGTCGGTCTTTAGGTGACAGATGATTACCGCATATTATGGACAAATAATGACACCGCCTTTATGGTCGGGTGGACTTAATTGAAAATCTGACTTAATTAGGATACCGCCTATATGGTCGGTTGGTAATATCACTGATAATTTCTATACTATAATAAGGGAGATTTCTAAATTAGAAATAATAAGGGTGGATCCCCTAACCCCAACATTTTATTTTTATTCTAGGGAAGTGATGAAACACAATATTCCCATGCTTAATAATTGATTTAATTATATAATGGGTAATTCTTTAGTTTGTTTATTGAGTCTTAAGCTTAATGCTTCTTGTTGCCTGATCACCAATAAGATTGATATGGTAAACTTAAAATGAACTTGACGATGAGATTTTAGGTTTCAGCCTTAGATTCAATAGCCCACGATCTTCCTTGAGGATATATAACCCTTTAATAGATTTCCTTACAGGATAGACATATACCTGTCGGGTGGGGGTAGCCACTAGTGGAACTTGAACTTAATGAATTCAGTAACTTGATTAACATAGACATGTGATTAATTGGGTTATTTGGGTGTTTCCATCTGACCATCAACAAAGGCTTTTGCATATCTTCGTGTTCCAAGTTAACAAACTAATTTATTTCACATGTATAAGAGAATCAATTCATTTTTAGAATAATATTATGTGGAATCACAACCCTAGATATTTGTGTCTTTTGTTTATTTTCCTTAGTATTTTCTTTTGTTTATTTTATTTGTTCAGCAAATCCACATTCAACCAACCAAAAGTAATCATTCCATTCTCCCTATAATTAGATACCTGTAAATAAATAGTATGAATAATTAATAACAATAATAGGAATTAAGTCCTCGTGGGATCGATACTTTTTATACTACTTGAACGATACGTGCACTTGCGTTATACGCTTGTGACAACGCCGATCATCTTCACATAGCCGCCGTGCCACCACCGAGAATCGGCCACCATGCATCAGATCAACTAAAAACCACCATCACACGCTTTCCAACGGCACTACTGATGTAGTCGTCAAAGCTCTACTGATCCAATGCCACTAGTCCCACAGCTATCGGAAGTCGTTTGCCTGATTTCCAAATTTCGAGGGATGATAGTTTACTATTTTAAAAAAGTTTAGGAGATTCGACCGTTCGATCAAAAAAGGACACCATTAGCGAAATCCCCTCGACGAAATGAGCGCGTAGATATATAATTTGATCATTGAAAAATCCAGGACCGTGGGACTCACGTCAAAAGAAGACCGCGCATACCTTGAAGTACGTGCCATCTACCCGAGACAGAAATTGATTGGGAATAAGATAAAGTCGTGTGTGTCAAACTTCATGGCGATATCTGTTTCATAATCCGAGTGTTCGATCGAGGTACGAGTTCGAATACCTTTCTTTTTAAATATAGTTTATTTAAAAATTATTTATTTAAATTGTTTAAACTCTCCACACTACATTTGTTTATTAAATTATTTATGAAATATTCAAATTAAATTTTGTCATTTTTTTGGACTTTACGGATATTGCAAATTTGACGATTTATAATATTTATTAATTACTGCATGCGTGTTTCAGTAACTTATACATTACGCTCATATCATAGGATCACACATGAGATCTATTTGTAGTTTGACCACACATGGGTCTACAATCTTATGAGGAAGGTGTGACAGGACTACCAATGATGAAAGTACATAAAATGTCATGGTTTGACCACACAAGAGTCCTAGAATTAGTGGACTGGACCGCCATGGATTAGTGAAAAGTAAATGCTGAAAGTAAATTGCTGAAAAGTAAATAAAGTAAAAGTACAATAAAAGAAAATGTTGAGGTAAAAGGATCCACTTTTATTACTTCTATTTTAGATATCTCCCTTAATATAATATATTAACTTTGCATGTTAATTACCAACCAGACATATAGGCGGTATCCAGATTAAGTCAAATTAATAATTAATTACCAACCGACCAATCAGGCGGTATCCAGTTTAGTCAGGTTAAAACCAATTTAAATAATTACCAACCGACCAATATGGCGGTATCCTCGTTAAGTCATGTTTTAACTAGTTTATATATTATAATTAAGGGAGATTAATCTAAATATTAGTAATAAAAGTTTTACCTTTTACCCCAGCAAAGGGGAGTTACCTTCTCATTACTGAAAAGTAAAAACTGAAAAGTAAAGAAAAGAAAGTGCGAAAGCGGAAATTCATTACTGAAAGTTGTAAATAAACAAACAAGATACAATCTTCTTAGTATTCTTAAGGAATTCCTTAGAAGAAAGTAGGAATTTACAAATGAAATGGCTTGGTATTTATAGGCAAAATTTTACCTCCATCAAATCATCCACCAAATCCATTATTAATTGCTCCACTAATTGCTCCACTAATTTCTCCACCAAATCCATTATTAATTGCTCCACTAATTGCTTATAATGTTTGGTGGTGATTTGATAATTTTTATTGTTTATTTATTAATTTATTTTTTGCTTTGAAAATGATTGAAAATGACCTTAATAATTACACACAACACACTTCTGGATGGTTCATCAATTTTGGGCATGAAATATTCCGAATTCGAAATTATTTTGTCTTTCCAAGTTGTAGATATTTGAGTTTTCTTTAATCTGGAACTTAATTCAGCTCAATCTGATATCAGAGTAAAAAGTTATGCCCAAAATACGACAGATATGCAAAATTGGAATTTCCAAAAGTGCACTTCGTTAAAACGCCCTTTCAAGTTTCCAATCTCCAAAATTAATATGTCAAGTCCAATTTTTACCCTTATTTTACCCACATTTCATCCTAAATGATTTCATTATGTCCCAATATTATTTTATCTGTAAAATAAACTAAAACACATCAAAACGTTCATCAAACCCGAGAAACTAAACAAAATATTAAGTAAAAGGGGTGGTAAATATTGATATATTTTCCGCTCATCAGCTAGACCCATAAATCATCTGCGGGGTGTACTGGGGGCCTTCGAGCCTGTGTGGTATATGATGTTAGACCCTGCTGGAGTCTTGGTTGATAGGTGGGTAGGACCGCCTTCGGTGTAGCGACTTTAAATCCTTTTTTGGAAAATATGGAGGACTACCGTTGGTGAAAGTCTATAAAGTGTCATAATTTGTTACACATGGCAATGTGGATTGTCAGAGTACTATGAGATATGATGGGAGTTAGGGCTCATGAATTTTTGGATTGTGATGTGTGAGTATGTGTGTATATGTGATTTTGATATTTTACAGTTTAACTGTTGATGTATTTTCGAGATCTTATGGAGATATGATTTGATTATCTGGATTTATCGATTCAAATACATATTTGAACATGATTAAAATTGTATTTCATTTAACTAACCATGCAACGTATTCCGAAAAATTAAAAAAAGTCTAAAATAGGTAATCGGGTTCTTGCGAGTATTTTCCCAAATACTCATAACCTACTTCCGCCACAGGTTGTTCCAGTTAGGCGAATCCGTTGGGAATATTATGGGCATTTGCGTAAGACTTGGTATCGAGACTTTGTGTTTGGACTGTTCACAACTTCAATTAGTAGAGGCTTTTAAACTTTTCCTTCTAAGTTTGTAGTAAATATATCATATTACATTTTATAAATTATTAATGATGATAATGTAGATCTTGATGTTTATCTATAAATTTCATCTATTTTGTTATTAATTATATTTGACGGTGATTCTGATATTGTGAGGTATATTGAAATTTTGGGGATCTTATTGAGTGAATTTTAAACTCGGAGGTTAAATTCTTATTTGATTAAAAAATTTATGGGTTACATTGAAATTTTTCATTGGGACACCATGTGGCCAAATAAGGGACTGCTACATGGCGCTTCAATTGGCATTAACTAAAACCCTTCGCCCCAAAAGTCTCAGCATTCGTCGCTCTCTCCACTCAAGATTTTTTCTCTCCCTTCTAAAAAGCCACTGTTGACTTCACATAGTCGCTGTTATCTTCACAAAGCTATCGCGCCACCGTCGGTAATCAGCCACCATACATCGGATCGACGAGAAACCATTATCACAATGGTGTAGTCATCGAAGCTCTACTGATCCTATGCCATTGGTCCCATAGCCATCGGAAGTCGTTTGCCTGATTTCCAAATTCCGAGGGAAGGTAGTTTATACTTTTGACCAAGCTCCGGAGATTAGACCGTTGGATCGACAAAGGACACCACTAGCGAACTCCCCATGATGAAACGAGCGTGTGAATTATAATTTGACTGTTCAAAGTTGCAGGAACAATGGACTCAAGTCAAGGCAGACCGCACGTGCCTCGAAGTACGTGCTAGCCATCCTGATGGAAATTGATCGGGAATGAGATAAAGTCGTGTGTGTCGAACTTCATGGTGGGATCCGTTTCATAATCCAACCATTCGATCAAGGTAGGGGTTCAAATACCTTTCTTTTCAAAGAAAGTTTATTTAAAAATTATTTATTTAAATTATTTAAAATTTATACACTATATTTTTTTTTTAAATTCTTTATGAAATATTTAATTTAAATTATATTATTTTTTATAGACTTTACGAATATTGCGGATTTGATGATTTATTGTATTTATTAATTGTTGCATGCGTGTTTCAGTAAATTATACATTCTGCACATACCATAGGATCACATAAGAGGTATATTTATTATTTGACCACACATGGGTCTACAATCTTGTGTGGAAGGTGTGACAAGACTATCTGAGATGAAAGTACATAAAGTGTCATGGTTTGACCACACAAGTGTCATAGACATTGGTGGACTGGACTACCATGGGTTAGACCCATAAATCATCTGCGGGGTGTACTGAAGGCCTTCGAGCCAGCGTGGTATATGATGATAGACCCAGTTGAAGTCTTGATTGATAGGTGGGTAGGACTACCTTCAGTGCAGTGAAAGTAAATCCTGTGTGGAAAGTGTGGAAGACTATAATCGATGAAAGTCTATAAAGTGTCATAGTTTGTTACACATGGCCATGTGAGTTGTTAGATTACTTTGGGATATGTGTAGATATTGTATTTTTATAGCTCGATGATGAGTTTCTAATGAGGACACATATGAAGAGTTTATGAAATTTCTATGGCCTAATGATGGAAAGAAAAGAAACCCCAAATATCTCAAAAAGCCGGAACTCTGGCCAGACATCATCTATGTCCGGTCAGATATATACCATTATGTCATGCCAGATCTTCTTAATGTCTGGCCGGACATGTATCGAGTTTCCAGAATAACAGAAACACTCAATCTTCTAAACTAGTTTCCATTTTAGCTTGTTTACATAAACACAAAACCATCATTTTTAACCAATTTCCCAAATAATCTCTTTCCTTAACAATTATTTTCATTATCAAATGGATTCTTTCCCTAATAACCACCACTTTAGCACTATAAAAAACTCACGTTCTTCACAAAAAGAGATTTTTCGGGATTCAACAGAGGAAAAAATAGAGAAAAAAGAACAAATAACATTCCCAGAGATCAGTCACCCAGTAAAACATACTACACTCCAAAACACATATAACCACCATGTGATTCTTTTCAGCAAGAGATCCAACAACGAACTAGACTTTCAGTATCATTCACGGAGCCGAGTAACGCTTGAGGTACGACCTGAGGGCCCCTAAAACTTAATTTTTGTATATAAAATATGATGTTTTGGTGATGCCGCATATCCAACTAGATATCCTGTATATCCGGCCGGACATGTAATTGTTGTTGGGGCGGATGTGGGATCCCTAGGGTCGGATCGGTGCCCCACATAGCGAAAGTGGGTCAAACCCATGGATATCATGAATGGGTGTAGTTTTAAGTAATTTAATGAAATACTATATTCCATTACTAGTGTAAATAAAAAAATGGGGCTGAATCGCAATCCGGAAGCTCAAGAATGAAGAAAAATAAATTCAGTGCGCGTAGCGCGTGACGTGCGCGCACTGCGCAGACAAGAAGCAAAATTATTTATTCATTTTTAATTTATTTCTACATTACTTCCTCCAGCTCTCTGGAAACAGAGAGCTAAAGGAATTAGGGTTTTTAACCCTAATTGCTTTTAACCTTCTCTAAACACTTTCAAAATACCCAAAATTAATTTTAACATCAAAACCAACATCAACACATATTATAGAACAAAAATCAAGTTTTTTAAAATATCAAATATTTCTACAAAAAAATAAATTTATTCTAAATACGCACTTGCGTAAATTTTTAATCCAAAACACAAACCAAATTAGAATCCCGCAATGAAATGACTCGTGAACAATTTTAGGTCACCCAAATGTGGTAAAGTGATTCTAGAATGGTAGTCTTAGCTCTAAGCTAATATCTAGAGTTCCAAACTCTAATTTTATGCCTATGTCTAACATAAATATTTTGACCCAATTACAAGCATATTGTGTTTATACTTCTAAAGCATCATAACATAATTAATTAGCCTAATTTCAATATTATATATCTATTATATAATTCATCACTATATGTCTCACTAATGAAAAACATAACTTTTGGAGAAGATCAAACTTACCTAGCAAGGTTGATTCAAAGATCCAATATACTTCTCTTTGTTGAAATATTGTGGAGAAATTCCAAACTTAGCAAGCTTGACTCCAAGATCCAATCTTGATTTCTCCTAATTGAAATGTTGTAGAGATCTCACAAAGCTTCTCTAAAAACTTCTCTAACATGGGCTAATTTCTCTAATTCTTGCTTGTATTTAGCTTTCTCAAGCTTGATTAAAACATTTGCTTAAGCTTTCTGCTTATAGCAAAACTTAGTTAATTTTTAATTAATAAAAATTCTAATCAACTTTTATGTGGGCTTAATCTAAAGTTCTAATCAAGCCTGATTAAACTTTTGCTCAAGCTTGCTACTTGTAATTATTGAATTAATCCAATTAATCCAATTAGGTTAAAGTAAATAATCAATGTTATCCAATAACACTTGATTATCTTAGTTGATAATTATAATATCGAATATTATCTTTTATCAAAACTAATCAGCTATCCAAGTGCTCAACGAGTACACTTTATATTGGGACTCTATAAGTTCAGACACGTTCATCATATAAGCCTAGCTAATATCTACGTAATTCGGCCACCTCCAAATTCGAGAAGAACACAAACGACCTTTCTGAACTATACAAGTTGAGGTCATCACATATGTTTATCAATTAATCCAATTAATCAAATTAGGTCAAAGTAAATAATCAATGTTATCCAATGACACTTGATTATTTTTAGTTGATAATTATAATATCGAATATTATCTTTTATCAAAATTAATCGGCTACTCAATTCCTGAACGAGTACACTTCATATTGGACTCTCTAAGTTCATACATGTTTGTCATATAAGCCTAACTAATATGTATGCAATTCGGCCACCTTCGAATTCGCGAAGAACACGAACGATCTTTCTGAACTATACAAGTCGAGGTTATCACATATGTTTATCAATCCCTTCGTCGTAGGCTATCCTAGTTGTGCTTAGAATATACCGTCAAGTTTCTAAGGCGTACATCTCATGTCGACGTGTCCACGATTCTTTACAACCGATGCGATCCATCCTAGGTGATCTGCTTCGGCCATAGTCTTAAGAATCGTGACTTACTCACATGGATACCTAAACCCCTTATGGTATAAATATGTACCGATGGATCCTATCTTGATCCACACTTAATCAACGAGTGCATCGGTCCACACTCACCGAACATCTAGAGGCCAGACCATGAATGGTTTATGACATACATGGCATCAAAGTGTGGAGGATCTCACACAAAATCAATGCTTCCCTATAGTCAAAGTGTGTACTTCCAACTATTAGGAATCAATTGTAAGTCATTCAATATTCGCTTCAAGGAATACCCACATGTCTATATGAGCTTCCAAAGCTCATGGTTCATCGGGTTAAGCCATTGGAATTCCAATTCCAATATACGACATGTGCTAGTCTTCTAGGTTATAGAAATTCGACAGTATTCCAAAACCAATGACTAGGAATATTGACTTTAAGAATGATTTACAAAAGTAATACTTATACTAATGTCGGACTATCTAGTGTCCAGTATTACTACATGACTATTCTAATGTCGATGTCATTCTTAGCATATTTATACATTTATCTAATATGCATAATGACATTACCATTAATAAGGTTTGAAATGAAAATGTAGTTATTTTATTAATAAAAAATAAAATATAATGTACAATATATTATTCGGATTGGCGCTCCAAGCACCAACTCCGACAATTGTCACACTAAAAATCGGCCATATATATGGCTATATCTGGCTGTGTATATTTGCTTCCTTGTGTTATATAGGATGTAAACCCGGATATAAATTCCATAGTCGATTTCGAATAGACGATAATATGGTCTGCACTTTGGATACAACTCAAAGTACCACTCGGAAACAGTTACACGTTTCTTTTTCATTGCTTTATCATTATTGTTGTTGTTGTGTGATTCCTTTATCGCTATGAATTCGTTATTATCTTACAATGCATGATTCTGGGTCTTATACCGATTTTAAGCAAGCTGTGCTTTCTGTTATGTATTATCGTGTTCTGTATTTTTGACTTAAGCAGCATATCCGACCAGACTTCCATCAAATCCGTCTGGACATTAATTGCATAAAAATAATTTTATTCGGCCAGACTTCTTCGAAGTCAGGGCGGAAAGATATGTTCAATTTGTTTTTTATTATTACTTTGAAAATTTCTAGATATTTTATAATTTTGTGATTTATTCTTTTATCTTTTTTTTTTATGGATGATTACCTATTGCATGAAATATAAATCGTTCTGTGTGATTCTTGCATTATAAAACTTGTGCATCCTCTTCTGAACCTGGGTGTTATACTGACATCAGTAAGGGACAATTCCGAACCCAAACGGCTTTAAGGTCGGACCTTGCGAGGGGGATAATGTGACCTTAAATTATTCGAAGTGTCTTATACAATATGCCGACTCCTTTATTCTCCGGTTAGTCCCCTATGGGCTAATTTGTACTCTCTACGAGTTGTAAGCTCAACAGTGTTGTGGTCTCCGTTGTCATAGACATAGCGGTAAATTCCGCTTCACTCTTATAATATGATGAGAGTTAGAGCTCATGCATTTATGGATTCTGATGTATGTGTATGTGTGTATAAGTGATTTTGATATTTTACGATTTAACTATTGATGTATTTTCGAAATTTTAAGGAGTTACGATTTGATTATCTTGATTTATCGATTCAAATACATATTTGAACATGATTAAAATTGTATTTCATTAAACTAACTATGCAACGTATTCCGAAAATTTAAAAAAGGTTTAAAACAGGTAATTAGGTTCCTATGAGTATTTTTGCAAATACTCAGCCTTTATTTCAGCCACAGGTAGTTGTAGTTAGGCGAATCCGTTGGGAATATTATGGACAGTCGCGTCAGATTTGGTATTGAGACTTTGTGTTTGGACTGTTCGAAACTTTAGTTCGTAGATGACTTTTGAACTTTTCCTTCTAAGTCTGTAATAAATATGACATAGTATATTTTATAAATTATTAATGATGATAATGCAGATTTTCATGTTTATTTATAAATTTCATTTATTTTTTTATTAATTATGTTTGACGATGATTATGATATTATGGAAAATATAATAAACTATTCAAATTATATGTGTGACAATGTGGAATTCCCCTCCGTGTGCATTTCCCGAGTTGCCATTAGCCCAGGTATTGGGGTGTCACAGAAAAGATATCAAAGTTCCTCAGTTTCAACACTCGGTCGGATTATTATTAAACTAATTGACATAAGTTTCAAAATTATACATCCTCATCACCCAAACTTTTGGCATATTGATACAGACTAGACAGAATGTCCCATAGGAAATTCGTAAGGCGCCAAACCGATGACCAACCTCCTTGACAACTGAATCTCACTCCAGTAATGGAGGCCATTACTCAAGCCTTCCTTCAGTTCTTGGCACATCAAAGATAACTTCCATTACAGCCCCCACCTGAGCGCCAACCGAGTCAGTTTGAGTACCTTCAGTTATTCATACACTTGAATCATTTCCAATACGATTGGGGAACTGGACCCCATCATTACAGAAGCATGGTTACGGGAGATGAAATGACATTTTCACACTTTAGAAATCTCAAGACAGTATTGGACCCTCTTTGTGTCATCAAGGTTTACTAGGACAGACACCTTTTGGTGGGACAATGTTCAAAGTATGCGGGATGTGGATGGCATTACATGGGAGGAACTTGAACAGATGTCCAGGGCATAGTTTTCCAATGATGAGCAACCGAAGGGAGATGTCAACACATTTTACGATGTTAGTACATGGGAATCTATTAGTCAGAGACTTTTATAAGAGGTTTATGGAGTTGTCTAGGTTTGCACTAGGCACAAGTACAAGTGAATCTTATCGAATGACACTATTCATGAGCATACTAAATCAATATATCCTTGACCGCATCGGCACCCAGCAGTTTGAGACAATTCCATACACCCCGCTTAGACGTCCAGTGTGCTAAATCTTTAGAAGCTTCCGACCAATCAATGAGGAACATGGCAAATGGGCAAAATGTCACTAAGAAGAATCAGGGCCAATGGTCTTCGTGGAGCCTCCAAGGCAGCGATAGCTCCTCTAGTAGTAGTTCGACTGGAAAGATTATATACACTTCATATGGGTGTTATCTGTGTGGCTAGCAAGTCTATAAGAGGAGTGAATGCAATTTTGGTCAATAAAGATCTCTTTTAGCTCAAGGAGGACCGTATAGAAGCCATACTAGTTATGTTCGGTAACAAAACACATAGATGAGGCAATGGGTGTGTAATGGTTTCGGGTAGAATCGGAACCGCAATGAACCAAACCGCTTTAACAGAGATCAAAATATCTCATTCATATATACTTAACACTTCTACCAACAAACAAATAGAGTAAGATATTAGGTTCCACATCTAATATTCATAATTCAAAGACCGCAACTGAAATACAAAAATATATTGAAAATCTTTACAATATTTTATGAGTATTGACTTTAATATGCAATTTTCCGCTTGAAATAAACATTGTATAAAATTTTAATTAAAATTCTTATATTATTGCTTAGCTTAAACTCACAAACACTATCCTCAAAAGTATTGTATTACTTATTTCTAGAGATCAAAATATCTCATTCATATATACTTAACACTTCTAACAACAAACAAATAGAGTAAGATAACAAAACAAATAAAGTGCAAAGAAAGTATTTACTTTTTTTCCTAATATAAATCTATTGGGTCAGAAATAGGTTAGCCTTGAACCGAACCAGAATCGATAAATATGGTACCCTGTTTAATATGGTAGATTATGATTTTAAAATTTAGGAGATGAATTTTTTAGGGTAAGTGCCGTTTCCACCTAAACAGGATATGGTACTCTGTTTTACTCACCCTAGATAGGGCCATAACAATCACAAGGCGCCTCACATGATTTTTACTCACCATCACCTCATCAGCAACAATATCACCTCAGGGGAACACTCAGAGTTTTTAAACCCCTCAGGCATATGGAATCGAAGGGGACGAGCTTATAACTGTTGGAGCAAATGTACTAGAAGTGCATCGACTGGCGAAATCGACTTTTAAAGTATTTTTAATTCATAATTGAATTAATTGCTTAATTAATCAAATTCATCACCAAATTAATTCAAAATCATGCAAATCTAAATTCCTAATTATCAATTGAGAGTCAACCACTATAAAGCAACTCAAGAACAATTTTAGGTCATCAAGAAGTAGCTTAAGTAAGTCTGGGATGGCAATGGGGTATCCAACACCCTAATTAGGCCTAATTACACTAATTAAATGTCACGTCCTAGTTTCCCAAGACGTGAGACGGCATAGCCATCTTTCAGAGCCTCATGACTTATGCGTGTCTGACGTGAAATGATTCATACTGTGCTAACTAACACACATATGTGCATACAAACTCGTACATAATACGCATACGTGACTAAACTTACTAGACTTGCTATAAAAATCTCGGCATGATGTATCCTAAACACCGTGTAACCTGGATCATTGACTAGTACCATGGGAAATCTGTCTATATAATTTATACATTGCCACATCAAAATAACATACAAAACGGCCTCACGACTTGACTTGTGTTACATGACTATTAATGATCACTTGTGATTTATGCTCATCTAATCTATCTTGAATTGTACATGTTCCATACATGCATACTATCAACATATATTTATGGATTAAATTTGATATACTCATAAATTAGTTCTCACGATTACCAATATAAATTGCTATAACAAATATTACATCACCAATAGATTTTTTTAATCACTTAAACCAACTTGTATTCTACGTGTGACCCATAACATTTCCCTAATTATTACATTAACTGTTGTCCATCGTTCCTCAAGCTCATCCTCCACATGCCTACATGAGATACTTGCATGATTGAAAATGAAAGAAGTAAGTGACGTGACATTTTAGTGCATGAATACCAGGACTTAAGCTAAATAATATCATATGCGTAATTAATCGAAATATTACGTCAAACCTGGAACGTTAATCATAACATAATTCATGTACATATACCTAAACTGTATTCTGATATGAGAATCTGTAACATAACTGATCAATGAAACATAATAACATGATATAACAAAAAACAAAAAACATGTTACTTGGAAAAACATTTTGACAACAAATAAAAACTTGTAAGCATGATATATTAATTGAAAAACATTAGTTGTACTTAACACGTGAAAATATATCCTATAAATGTAAACTTGTAACCGGAATCATGGAAACAATGACATGTGAACATAAACTGAGACTTACGAGGGAGCATATAGACTACATCGTGAACCCGATAACATGACTTAACTGTCCAACGTTAACTGCAAATATGAAGAACGTGACATGACTAGTATATTTATCCTAAGCTGCTTCACTAACACTACAACACATACTTGTGATGTGACATGTTTCGAAACATGGAAGAAGACATCATTGATAAGATCCTAACTTGATATATATATATATATATATTCTATAATGTGAGTCTTATGCATTGATTATCCCAAACCACCCAAACCCGTGGATATGGCATACCCAAACCATTGGTGGCTTGGTCCTAAACTAATACATTCATGAGTCATGTCATCATCTACCTATCTAAGCATGATTATTGATCTACTATGCATAAGCTTGAAATCATGACATGGACCTAAGTTGAAAGACATATAAGACTTATAAACTAAAAACATACGTGAACCCTATCATGAAAGACACGCATGAATTACAAATTTGAAAGTTATACACACGAACTATAAATATACATAACGTGAACTGTAACAAAATTTCTAAACATGTGACACATACTCTAAGCTGAAAGGTAGATTGAAGACGTAAATTAATTACACGAGCTATCATGAACTTGGAGCATATACATAAATGGTAACCTAAATTGAATGTGATAATCGTAATTCAAAATGCATCCATAACTTTAAGTTGATGTTTTACAATTTAAATTTGATGCACAAAACATGTTCTTGAACCATAAAACATAAAACATATACATCAATCGTAACATAAATCATATCTTAAGTTCGTGAACGTAAAACATATACATGAAATCCACACTTAACTCACATACTTAAGCTTATTTATAAAACATAATCATGAAACCTATGCTTGAAACGTAGTATAACTCTCTTTATAAAGATCAATTTAGATTTGAAGCTTAATCCAAGAACTTAGTTTCATGGCATAAACATAATGCGTAATAATGCTTAGACATGAGGTTTATCATTCCCATATATACTCTAATTAGTCATACATTATTCATATATTACAATCACTATCAATAATACAACACTTACATATGAGTCTCCCAAGATTCAGGGTTCATTGAGATAAACCATCAGACCAAATCTCAATATACGACATGTACCGGTCTCAATAAATATTACTATGAAACAACCCCATTTTGGAGAAGTTACCGGTAGATGATATATACCCCACCACCCTACACTTATATTTGTGTGTTGAAATACACAATCTATTCCTATAAACATACAACCACACCTAACACATGTAAAGGAATACATAAGGGAAATATGCCCAACTCTGAATATACATGTAAGTTTATATAAGTGTCTCTGTATGTGTGTGTATATATTCATATAATAAAAGATTGATCATCATTATTTGTCACAAAGCAAGTCATGCTAATCTCATGCAAAAAATATATACAAGATGTCTCAAACACAAGTCTATGCATGACAGACCTAAAATGCCCGAATAATTGCAGTGTGTATTCTTTCCATAGCTCATGTCTACATGGGTGTCAAAAGTGGCTCACCAAGTTTCAGATATGCAAAACTAGAAAGTGAATGAGGCAGTCCTAAAAGACCTAGTGAGTGGATACAATAAATTAAGAAAATACATGTGTCAGGAAAGATCAAAATGTGATAGAAATGAATCAAGTTCAAAATTAATATCATAAAAAATGACTATCTCAATGAAATTTATCATTAACAAATTTCTCTGAGAAACTCTAGAATCTTAGCCCCGGATATATCACTGTCAACCAAAATACATCTCTGAGATAGAGAGTTTTGACCTGTCACTAATCACTGTCAGCTAGGCTTTGAATCTTTACTCTAAGATAAAGGATTCATGGTCGTTACATATTTCCATCTCCTAGTCTCGAATTTGTATCTACATGTGTGCATGGCATTCTGCAAAATAATAAATTCATAAATCATCAAAAAATCATTTCTCAAGAATTATATCAATAGCTTATTCTGAAATCCATGACCATATCATCCCAAAACATATCTCAAGCTCAAATAAATCTCATCATATCAAAAATATCTCAAATACTCAAATCATAGCCAACATATTCTAAATATCAAAAGTAAATCAATTCTCAAAATATAACCAAAGAAGTTAAGATATCTCAAGTAAATCCAATTCTAAGTATCATTGAAATTCTCATAACATCGTAGATGGAATTGATAAACCAGTTTAAGAAGTAAAGTATCCACTCACGGTATATATCCAAAGCTTTGAAAATAAGGCGTGTCAGGCAGAGGATCACGCGATGAATATACAATTATACATTTTCCATTAAAACTTCAACACTAAGAATTTAAAAGATCTTATGAATAAGTAAACATGTTATGCATGAACGATGAATCCTAATAGAAAATTTGGAGATTTTGGATTCCTATGGATTTAACACAGTTCATATCAGTGTCTTATAAGTTGGAGAATCTCAAACTCTATTCTATTCGTACTAAATAATATATCACTACACAAGCACTATATTTGAAATTTCACTGTAATTAATTGGTAATATTTCATTAGCAGAAATTTTGATAGAATTATCCTTTATATGTCTAGCTTTAGTGACTTTTTACGGATCATGATTTTAATTCCCAAACCTCAAGTTACAAGTGAATCTCTACACACTGCAGAAGGAAAGACCAATTTCGGGTTTCAGTTGCCATTGAGTTTCCAATTGCTACCAAGACATAATCAACACCCAAACACACCAATACATGCCTACAGAGAAGTAATACCACTAATATCAAGGTCATTTGAAGTGAAATTCATGAATAAAGATAACTTTAACATAAACTATCCAGATGAAACTCTACAATCAGGCATCAACTTTCGAAATTTTCGGGGAATTTGTGCTTGTATAGAAAAATCAGTTGTTCCATATGTAATTCTTTATTGTGTCTAGTTTATATATAATTTAACGGTTCACTAATAAGATATTTAGGATTCATTTTATAAGAAAAACATTACACCCTACACAATGTATTCCTCCATTCGACTTTAAGGTGATAATTGGTCTCTAAAGTTTAATAGGCCAAATTCGATACCCCTGAATCATTCACCATCAGTCATTTATCAATCCCACACATAAATACACATCCTTAACATGTAAAATTCTCATTCTATTCAGCGTTATCCTGGTTAAATTATTATGTAAAATTTTGGTTGTTAAAATTTATTTGGGTTGGCGCTCTGAGCACCAATCTGTATCTTATTTATGGTCGATTCATGAATATTAATAGTCACTTTTTCCATAATATTATCTACTTATGGTTGCGCCTCTTGTCTTTTATATACATATTCGATCTAATTTAGATTAGATTAAAACTTAATGAGGTTTAGTGATGCATATATTAGACAAAGACCCGAGAATATATAAAGTAGTACACAGTTACAACGAGACTTGTAATTGACATTGTGAGGTGCCACTACTAGAGGTATATTCTCAAATAAAATTTCCTTGTCAAGATTTACTGACACGGGCCGGTTAGTAAAATATGTTGAGACCAGTGCATGTCGTATATGGAGACTTGGTTTGATGATTTATCCTAAGGAACCATGAGCATTGGGAGACTCGTATAGACATATATGTGTTTATTTGATAAGCACTGAACGACTCACCGAAAGAATTTTAATAGATGGCACATCAACATCAATAGGAATCTTTCCGAGTCGAGTTTCATATCAAGTCATTTGACTTGAGATACCACTGTAGATGTATGAGTGATCATTCACACTTTGACAATAGTCACGTCACCGGTCTTTCTAGACCAGACCTCTGCATGTTCATTGGGTGTGGAAATGCTCATGATATCCTGTGATGTATCCAGAGAGGAACGATTAGTCCCATGTGTGGGATTTAGGCATCAACTTCATGATCATTAAAATATGTGGCCACGGTACATACTGAAAATGAATTTCGAATGTTGACAGAAAGATCATGAATATGCCGTGACATATATATATGAAACATAGCAAAGATTTGACGTTTTCATCTATGTTTCTGATATAATTCGGATGATCTATGATGGAGCGACTATAAGATATGCCTATAACTCAACTTGTATGGTTCGGCGTGGTTATATATGGTCTTCATAATTTGTGACCGAGAATTATTTTTGAGTTACTTTATGGTGGTTGACTCTCAATTGGTGATGAAAGATATGAATTTGCATGACTTTAGGATTAGTTAGGGTATTCATGTTATTAATTATGTAATTAATTCAAAAGTGTTGATTCAGTGAAATTGGAGTGTTCATGATGAAATTGGATGTATGATAATGCGTAGGAAAAATTCTCGAAATTTTGGAATCGTTCCGGAAGTGTTTTGGGAATTTTACTAAACAACCGCATTAGGATAAAAATCATAATTAGTAAAATTATGGCCTTTTGCCATTGCTACAGTAATCTAGTAATGTCGCAGTGTGTATAATGTGTGGGAAAATTCTTGAAATTTTTGGAATTATTCTGAATGCGTTATGAGAATTTTCGACAATAGAGGCAGAATGGTAATTTATGAAAATTACCATAATTCAACCACTGCTACAATACACGTGTCACTGTAGCAGTGGGCTGGTCGGGTTCCACAAATGATCCAGCTATCTGGATATCTTGGTCAGTTGCTTCAATGAACCAATAAGCGGTTAGCGTGTATCCACATAAAGTTTTTTCGAAAATTTACCCCTAAGTCCTTTTGCGTAATTAATATTTGATAGTAATTAGTGATATGAGCGAAATATGTATAAATTAGAGGTATTTTATGCCGATTAATTTCTCTGGATTAAAAATATTTTAAAAATCAATTTCACCCGCATACGTATTTCCTCAGCATTTGCCCTAACATAAATGATATCAGAGGGGGTCTGATCCGGCATCCATAATAATTTTCATGCAATAATATATGATATTAGAATCCAAATTTATGTTCACATATGCATTTAATCTAGATGTTTCTTGAATTTTTGTTCCGAGTTAAAGGAAAACAGAATATAGTCTTAATTGTTAAGTTGAGTTATGGTTTTCCAAGTAGAACTAATTTGTCACAAAATTGATAATATTAAATATCTACACTTAATGTGGATACCAAGTCTTGAGCAAATCCCTTGTAACTTTTGGTTAGTTACTTGTTCTTTATAAACAGTTATTACATATTATAACTAGTAGTGTCATTGACGTAGAGATAAACATTAAAAAAAATATTCGGTAATATAAATAACTTAGAACACTATTTTATGAGATTCTGTTGCTTGAGCACTTGGTACTTATCCCGTATGGTAAAAGATGATCCGATACGATATCACACCACACATCTTTTCCATTTAATAAATATTGTATTCAAGGATTGTGACCAAATCTCATTTAACTAATGATTTTCATTAGACCATATATTTATTAAACTAATACATTGGATGTATGAAAATTAATAAAATATATTGATCTTGGTAGTTTTCTTTGCTTCATAACTTAGTTGATGAGTTGTCATGATCTAGTTATGTGTTTTTGATGAAACACAGATTGAATAATTTTTCTGGTTCAAAGAGTTTCAATATGAAATTTTAAAATCGTACCATATAAAATTTATCGCGAGTCTTTGAATTGTTCAGTGATCCATGAAAACCTAGATTATAAATGAGTTGTTTTGCATGATTAAGGTCGTCTTAGTGTTTATTTATGTCTTGGGTGAAGTTATGACCTAGTCTATGCATTAAATTAAATGTGATTTTAAAAATTTGCAAATGGGTATACTATGGATGAAAATGGGGTTGAAGGGAAGCTTGTGTTTGAAGGTTGGTGATGTTTTAGACAATGTATATGGTGATTTGGGTAAAGATTCAAGTGTGAATGTTAAAATGATTGGTGATGTTTGTGTGTGCTTGTGTGTAACCATAGCTTAGTAAGTGTGTTGTTGTGGTTGTTTTTTGTGCATGAGAAATGTGGAATTGAAGTGTGGTTATACATGGTTAAGGTGTTTAAGCATGGATGATCATGGAGTAATGAATTAACATGAGTGTAGTGTGAATTTCCAGAATCCTGAGAATTCTAGACATGTTGTAATAATTTACTTATAAAATGAGTTATAGAGTTTGGATTAATAAACCATAAAATTGTATGGAAATTAGAATCATCAAGGAACAACATATTTAAAAATTATTATTTTTTTCATTAAATGATGAATTTATTAGAAATTTCATAATTTGGCTGTCATGAACTTTGATTAATTCTGTTTCTGCTTGCATAGTGTGCACTTATTCGACTATATTATAATTTTAAGGAAGGAAATTGAGATATCTAAAAAGTCACTAAAACTAAACACAATAACATTCAATACATCCAAAAATCAAAATTTTCAGATGGAAGATGGAATAATGGTAAATTTTCAAAATTGGATGTCTTACAGTGTGGAGTGGTTTTATTTTTGATGAACATGGTGTAAAGATTTAATTGTAACTTGCATTTTATGAATCAAAAATGAGATCCGTAAAAACTGACATAAACTAGACACATTAAGATCCATCTTATTTAAATTTCAACCTCTGATATTGTAAGGGTTTTATGGCGAAAATCCGGTAACGCAGCGGAAACGCAAAAAATCAAATATTTCCGATTTCAAAAATTTTTCTTGGATCAATTAAATAAACTTATTTATTTAATTACCCAATTATCAAATTCTGAAATTTTACACAAGAAATCAAATTTCTTGGTAATTGCCGAATTGCCCCACAAGTTTACAAATTGATCATTTTAGTCCTAAAATTGTCAAATACAATTTTGAATGATTCTAAATCATTTCTAAAATGATTTCTAACATGTCCAACACATCAAAATCAGATTGCAACAAAATCCCAAATTTTTTGCTAATTGCCGAACACACCCAGATTTTTAAAATTTTTGCAATTTGACCATTTTTTGTTCAAAACATGTCAAGATCAAATCCAATCAACTCAAAAATTAATATGCATCACATACACACGAAAATACATCACATATATGAAAAGCCCCAAATTTGGAAAGGGTTAAGAACCCTAATTTTATAATTTCTTCAAATTGACAAATTTTACCAAATCAATTAAATCCAACACTTTAATTCAAACTTTATGACACCAAACAAGTCTCGCCATCATGAAACAACTCAAGAACAATTATAGGTCATCAATGAATGCCTTAGCAACTCTAGAATGGCAACTTGATTATCAAATATTCAAAAGAGAGCTTATGAAACCATTTCAAGATCACTTATAAACCATACATGCTTTCATCTTTCAAACAAATTTATAACCAATTAAAACACAAACTAAAAGTGTAGAGACAACATCCTAGCAACACATGTTGAAGCTAAGCATGATAGAAACATTTTCTAAGTTGAAAGATTTAAAGAAAAACTTAAAAAAAAACTAATTATTTCAAGCTTTTCCTCTTTGATCTTCAACTTTTGCTCTCAACACTTTTGTGTTTGTTTTGTGTAACTTGTTAACCTTAACCTAATGAAAATGAAACAAAACAATATATACTCTACAATTTTGCCCTTGGCTGAAAATTATGTATACATAAATATCTAGATATTATTTTTGTTTCAATTAATTTTGCTTTATCAACTTGTGTAAATAATCATTAAACCATTTAATGATTTTCAAAAAGTCAAATAAAGTAACTCATGGCATTTCCAAAAAATATCAAAACTTAAGATATTTATATTTTTAATTAATTTAATTATTTAATAATTAAATAATTAAATAATTATTTAAATATAAATATTTTAAATATATGTATTATATTTACTTTAAATATCCAAATACATATATATTTATGATATAAGTCAAATATCACAATTTGACATTTAATTAATGTGTATTTAATAAAATCTATTATTAAATACAAATACACAATAATTAGGAAATGACTATTAGGTCCCATCGCATGTATTTTTCGTTTAACCTTTAAACGACTTATAAATAATCAATATTATTCATAAAAGTTGCCATAGTGCTCTACAAGTATATTCACTAGTGAGACTCTCTAGATTCAGGCATATCCGTCACGAAATCCAATTTCGTGTCCATAATTTACCCACCTAAAAAAATTATGACGACCACGGATAAACTCGTTGAATCATACAGCATGAGGTCATGGCATATGTTTAATTCATTCGTCACAGGTATCCGGATATATCCCAGAGATATAAATGTAAACTTCAAATCTCTATATGGACAATCTCGTCGACATCTCTATTAGTAATCTCTAAAATAACACTTAGAACTCACTTCTAAAGTGTACCACGGGCCCATGGTTTTCATCTGATTGCTAATCATATAAGGACTACCTATGCTCTGTACACAGAACTGACGGATCCTATCTCGACACACACATGACACCCTAAGGATCTGTCCACACCTAACGAACAGACGGAGGTTTGATCTGAATAGATCGGTCACGTGACTGCCATCTAAGTGTGGAAGATGTCTCATGTGCCCACAATGGTATCTTAAGTCGAAGAATCACAAATGCTACTCAACCCGAGAAGATTATTATTGACGTTGGTGTACCATCCATTAAGAATCTTCGTGACCTATGCTCTGTACACAGAATGACGGATCCTATCTCGACACACACATGACACCCTAAGGATCTGTCCACACCTAACGAACAGACGGAGGTTTGATCTGAATAGATCGGTCACGTGACTGCCATCTAAGTGTGGAAGATGTCTCATGTGCCCACAATGGTATCTTAAGTCGAAGAATCACAAATGCTACTCAACCCGAGAAGATTATTATTGACGTTGGTGTACCATCCATTAAGAATCTTCGGTGAGTCGTTCAGTGTTTATCTGCTATAAACACCTACACGTCTATACGAGTCTCCAAGACTCATGGTTCATTGAGAAACCATTGGAATCATATATTCCAGTATACGATATGTACTGGTCTCAATGGGTTTACTTTACTGACCAAGTAGTGTAAACCTTGACCAAGAACTGTCTGAGAATGACAACGTCATGATACAACTCAATGTCAGTTGCGACGCCTTTGCAACTGTATCATGACTAATCATCCTAAGGTCTATTACGTCTTTACCATATAAGAAGATATATTATATTATAGAAACTGCTCATTTTATTCATAATAAAACGTTTACAATAGTATTTACAAGGAAATACAACCGGGAATTTGTGCTCTGAGCACCAACCCCAATAAAATCTTCCATTTGCTCTAGTGTCAATATCGATTGTATCTAATACCCATCGACTCCACATGTTTATCAAATAACTTCGGAGGTATGGCCTTCGTAAGCGGGTCTGCTACATTATCTTCACTTGGTACCTTGCACATGACAATATCCCCTCGCGACACAATCTCTCGAATGATGTGGTACTTGAGTTCTACATGCTTCGACTTCTGATGCGCTCTCGGTTCCTTTGCTTGCGTAATGGCTCCAGTATTATCACATTATAATGGAATCGCATTCTCGATACTTGGGACCACTTCCAATTCTGTGATAAAGTTCCTAATCCATACAGCTTCCTTTGTAGCTTCAGAAGCTGCAATGTATTCCGCCTCTGTGGTGGAATCTGCTGTTGACATATGTTTGGAACTCTTCCAGCAAACTGTACCTCCGTTAAGGGTAAAGAGGAATCCAGATGTAGAGTTTCTTTCATCGGGATCCGATTGGAAGTCAGAATCCGTATACCCATTAACTTCCAGTTCACTTCCTCCATAAATAATCAACTTATCCTTAGTACCTTTAAGATACTTTAAGATATGTTTAATGGCCATCCAATGGTCATTTCCTGGATTGGATTGATATCTACTGGTTACGCTAACAGCGAAACTGATATCAGGCCTAGTACATAACATGGCATACATTATGCTACCCAAACAGAAGCATAAGGTTGATTAGACATTCTAACCTTCTCATATTCTGTTTGTGGACTCATTTTCTTTGAAAAATTAATCTCATGTCTGAACGGTATATTTGTTGTCTTACAGTTACCAAAATTATATCGTTCCAAGATCTTATTTATGTACGTTGATGGGGATAACCCAATCAGCTTCCTCTCTATATCTCTATAGAGTTTTATGCCTAAAACATAGGAAGCTTCTCCCAGGTCCTTCATGGTGAAATTCTTACAGAGGTAAGCTTTGACGCCCTGCATAATCCATATATCATTCCCAATGATTAGGATGTCGTCAACATAGAAGACTAAAAATACCACCATGCTCCCACTGGCCTTCTGATACACACATGGTTCTTCTGAATTCTTGAGAAAACCAAAAAATCTAATAATCTCATCGAATCGAAGATTCCAACTTCGTGAAGCATGTTTAAGTCCATAAATGGACTTCTTAAGCTTACATACCATACCCGAGTTCTCACTGGAAGCAAAACCTTCCGACTGTTCCATTTAGAAAAGCCGTTTTGACATCCATTTACCAAATCTCGTAGTCATGATACGCAGCTATAGAAAGCAAAATCCTAAAAGACTTAAGCATTGCTACTAGCGAAAAAGTTTCATCGTAGTCGACGCCAGGTCGCTGCGTGTAACCTTTTGCTACCAGTCGGGCCAATAGGTTTCAACCTTTCCATCAGGCCCGCGCTTCCTCTTGTAAACCCATTTACAACTGATAGGAATAATTCCTTCGGGAAGCGGAATCAAGTCCCAAACTTGATTCTCATGCATTGAGTCTAACTCAGATTTCATGGCACTTTGCCATTTCACGGAGTCGATGTCCAACATCGATTCTCTATAGGTAAAATGATCAGTCTCTTCAACTAAGAGAACATTGAGACTCGTTTCTTGTATAAAATGCAAGCGTTCAAGAGGTATAGATACCCTTTGTGACATACAGAGTATGTGTGTTGAAGGTTCCTCATCTACTTGAACTTCAGGTTCCTCTGTTGGTTCGTTGTTTTCAGGTTGGACTTCATCAAGTTCAACTTGTCTATGATTACCACCTTCTGAAAAAAAATTCTACCTCTAGAAATTTTGTGAAGCGAGCTACGAACACATTTCGATGCTTAGTATCATAGAACATATATCCATTTATATTCGAAGGATATCCAACAAACCTAAACTTTTACCATCGAGGTGAAAACTTATCTTGCTGAGTCATCCTAACATAGGCAAGACAGCCCCAAACCTTAATATAATTAAGATTTGGTCTCCTACCGGTCCATATCTCATATGGAGTTGTAGGAACAACTTTTGAAGGAATCTTATTCAAAAGATGCGCAGCTGTTAAAAGAGAGTAGCCCCATAAGTAATAGGGAAAATCTGTAAAACTCAACATTGATCGGACCATATCCAATAAAGTCCGATTTCTCCTCTCAGACACTCCATTGTGCTGTGGAGTACCTGGAGGAGTATATTGAGCGAGAATCCTATTCTCCTTCATATAATCCATGAACTCACTGCTCATATATTCGCCGCCTCGATCAGATCGAAGGCATTTAATATATTGACCAGTCTGTTTTTCTACTTCATTACGAAACTCTTTGAACTTTTCAAAGATTTCTGATTTATGTCTCATCAATTAGACATAACCATACTGTGATAGATCATCGGTAAAGGTAACGAAGTATGAATAACCAATGTGAGTAGTCTGACTTAGTAGACCACATACATCAGAATGTATGAGTTCCAGTAAGTTAGTGGCGCAGTGTACAACACCAGAAAATGGGGTTTTGGTCATCTTACCCTGAATACATTCACAAGTTGGATAGGGTTCAATGGTGAGATCTGGTATCAAACTATTCCTAACCAATTGGGTAAGGCGTTTAACGCCTATATGACCTAGCCTCATATGCCAGAGTTCTGTATTATTAACTACATGTAACTACGTTTATTAATCCCAGTATTCAAGATATCTTTAGTAGTTGCAATGTGTAATTACCATGCTCATTTGGATAACAAAGGATCTGAATATTACGTTTATCATATAATATAAAGAACAATTCTTAATATTAACATGATAACCTTCTGTATCTAATACAAAAAGAGATATAATATTTGTTACACATCCAGGTACAACGTAGCAATCATACAACAAAAGGCTCCCATTCGGAAAATGGATCACGCATACTCCCATTGCAATTGCATCCAGAGAGTCTCCACTCCCAAAGCGCAACTGCATCTCTCCAGGCTTCAGTTTCTTACTTTCCTTCAGCACCTGCAACGAATTGAAAATGTGAACAGGACAAGCAGAATCCAAAATCCAGCTGGATGTAACAGCTTCACAAGCTAGTGAGATATCAATAACTAGAAAAATCAATGTACGTGATGTAGATGCTCTCTCCTTCCTTATCTGGGAAATGTAGTCAGGACAGTTCCTTTTCCAGTGCCTGACTTTGCTGCAGTGATGGCATTTGTCTTCAGAAGCCCTCTTAGGCTTTGCTATCTTTCCTTACAGTGGAGGACCGAAACCCTTCTTCTTCTTCGCTTTCGTCTTCTTTCCCTTTGGTCAGGCCTGGGAAGAAGCAGAGAGTGAAGTAGGTTTTAGAGGGCGAGTCGGTATTCCCTTCCTTAGGTCATCTTCTGTCGTGATCATCATCCTATGCAGTACATGGTAGGAACAAATAATCTCATTCGTTGTGACAGCTTTGGCACGTTCACAAGGAGGCGTACCAAAGTTAAACTTGTCAATGATAAACTCAAGCTACTTGCGTAACCCTAGCAGCTTTGGCACGTTCAAGATTCTGCTTTCGCTTGAATTTATCTAGTATCTGATATACATTCGGCATAAATAAATTTCTATCGGCTACACCCTCACAGCTTTGGCACGTTCTCGGATGTAGTCATAGAAAAAATATTCATAAACCGTATTGACAAGACGGACCATGTAACATGCATCAAATACATAATTATCATAAAACCTTATTAATTATGGATTTTCCGCAAAAGATGTTTTTTACTTTATTTAATCAAATTAAATAAACACATGCATGCATAAAGTAAATATTAAATTAAACATTGAATTTAAAAAGAATAATCATATTAGGGTGTTCAGAATCAGACTCACTTTGATACCATTTTGTACAGGTCTTATGGCGAAAATCCGGTAATGCAACGGAAACGCGGAAAATCAAATTTTTTCCATTTCAAAAATTTTTCTTGGATCAATTAAATAAACTTATTTATTTAATTACCTAATTATCAAATTCTGAATTTTACACAAAAAATCAAATTTCTTGGTAATTGCCGAATTGCCCCACAAGTTTGCAAATTGATCATTTTAGTCCTAAAATTGTTAAATACAATTTTGGATGATTCTAAATCATTTCTAAAATAATTTCCAACATGTCGAACACATCAAAATCAGATTGCAACAAAATCCCCAAATTTTTGCTAATTGCCGAACACACCCAGATCTTTTCAGTTTTTGTAATTTGGTCATTTTTTGTTCAAAATATGTCAAGACCAAATCCAATCAACTCAAAAATTAATATGCATCATATACACACCATAATACATCACATATATGAAAATCCCCAAATTTGGATAGGATTGAGAATCCTAATTTTATAATTTCTTAAAATTGATAAATTTTACAAAATGAATTAAATCCAACACTTTAATTCAATCTTTATCACACCAAACAAGTCTCACCATCATGAAACAACTCAAGAATAATTCTAGGTCATCACTGAGTGCCTTAGAAACTCTAAAATGACAACTTGATTATCAAATAATCAAAAGAGAGCTTATGAAACCATTTCAAGCTCACTTATAAACCATACATGCTTTCATCTTTTAAACAAGTTCATAACCAATTAAAACACAAAATAAAAGTGTAGAGATAACATCCTAGCAACACATGTTGAAGCTAAGCATGATAGAAATATTTTCTAAGTTGAAAGATTTAAAGAAAAACTTAAAAGTTACATGTTCATCAACATTGGTTTATTATGACATCTCCACTATATTTTCTTGATTTAGGTGCTACTCTCTTCTAGTTCCTCCTTCCCAATACTATGAGACTCTTATTAGTTATATGCTGTATTCCTGAAATTCGCTCTCTCAATTCCTTCGTACTTTTGAGTCTTTACTCCCTTAAAAATTTTCAATTCAACAATGGCTTTCAGATTTAGGCTCGACTTACTGTGACTCCGAACAATCCTATCTTGTGTTGCTTATCCATATTCCTTTGAACTTCTTAAGTTTGGCTATCTAGTCATTTATTATTATTATTATTTTGATTCATTTATCATGTCAAACACACTCATTTGATGGTTCTCCTTACCGGGCTCTAAGTGTAGGGGTGAATACTTACTTCCCACTTTTGATTGGGTGACTATATTCTTACTAAATTAAGGGTTACTAGAAGTAAAAATTGCTATTTGTTCTGTCGAGACCTGAATCGACTACTTCATGTCTCATGATTTCATAATTTTATCATCCATTTTGTGGTCTCCATTTACGTTGTTGTCTTAACGCTATGCTACATTTATCACCATCAGTACTGGATTCTCTTGTCACTTTCTATTCCATTCTTACTATTTCCATATTCTTTTTCTTAGTTCTAAACCATGCTACTGAGGCTAGTGGTGGTTTGTTCTACTGGCTGCTTTCTAGATCTCTACTCTCTGTTCTAACTATAAGCCACAACTTTGCTATCAAAGCTTTCTGTCCGCACAGGTACTCCTTATTAAATCCTGAGTCTCCCCTATCTCATAAGTCTGCCCTTTTTGAACTTACGTGGATTTCTACTGGTGTTGATATGATCTATGGATTTCTCACAGGTACTACTACTTATCCCTTCTTGACTTTGGTCAGGTTCTTTCTTTTATATCCCTTTAATCATCATTAGTTCCTCCCTGGATGGTCTATTATTTAGTGTTTTCTATTTCTGACTTAGGTTAAATTTTCATCGAATTTCCCTTACAGTTTTCCTCATCTAGGCTGGTATAAAGTGAGGCAGGAATTTATATCTTAATAAATATCGGCGCTCTTGTTCTGATTCTTTGTGTCCTGACATAGTCTATTACTCATGTAAGGTAGGTATGAGAAAGACTACATCATGACTATTTCTTTGACTGGTATCACTAAGGAATGAGAATCTAGATAACTTAGGGTCGCATCTATGTCGGGTTTCTTGGGATAAAGTAATTAATCATCTCCGCTTACAACCTTCATTTGTTTACTTGAGAGCCTGAGTTTCTATTCGAATCTTTTATCTATTTTTTCATCCTCTTGGAATCTTTTATCTATTCGAATTCCCACATCTAATCTTGATTTCTTGCTTCTTTTATCTTTCTCTCTATTTTTCATTACTCGGGAGACTTGCTACCTATAAGAGGTATTCAAAGCTATTGGATATTCTTGAAGAAATTTTCGGATGAGAGGAGGAGTCTCACTAGAAAGGAAAGATCTTACGAGAAATGAAGGAGTCATACTTAGGTTTTCCTCTTGCTCAAGCTTATTCTATTCTCATTACTATTATAAGTTCTCGCACTTCCTTACTTATCTGTTTCTGTACCGTTATCTTTTGTTGACTCTGGTTGCTTGAACATCTATATATTTTTCCTTACTTTTCTTTATAGCTTTCTCTTTCTCTTCCTACTTTCCTGGGTGGGTATCATTAGAACTTTACTATTTCTTTCTGTCTCTATGCTTTTCTGTCTTTGGCTGCTTTAAACTTTTCTCCCTTTCCTATGACTTTCTTTTCTCACTCACTTAAGTAACTATTCTTAGTACTTGTATTTTCTAGTTTCATAGCTTAACATGATCTTTTACTAATAGTTTCGAGTAATCATGAAATGATTCATAACTAGAGTAAGAATTAGGGTTACTTATTGGAAAGAAATTCAAGTGGCCTTGAGAATGATTACTAACATATCCATAAGACTTGAGGACGTACTCGAGGATCGGATATGAGAGTGATTACTAACATAACCATAAGACTTGAGGACGTACTCGAGGATCGGATATGGAGAGGTAGTGCCTCA
Source organism: Zanthoxylum bungeanum (assembly GCA_019454045.1). Classification (NCBI taxonomy): domain Eukaryota; kingdom Viridiplantae; phylum Streptophyta; class Magnoliopsida; order Sapindales; family Rutaceae; genus Zanthoxylum; species Zanthoxylum bungeanum. The sequence continues at coordinate 29,002 of SKCR01005222.1, read as the reverse complement.
TATATGAGTATCCCGGCCTTGAGCATGCCTCAGTAACATCCCCTTTTCGGAGATGTTACTAACATATCCACTGCAGTCACTGACTCCCTAGACCATGCTCTGATACCATATTTGTAACATCCCCCTTTCGGAGATGCTACCGACAGAGAATAGACCGTCTTATTCCCATAAGCCTCTGACTATGGACAACATTACCACTTTATCTTAAACATAAACTCACGCATGGGTCCATTGCCCAAAAAAATGACATGAAATACAACTTGATATTTATGGCTTGTGTACTCAATAGTACTTCTATTTACAACTCCATTCATGGACACTTTAAATTTTACACATACAAACTCTACTATACATAATACATGATATATAACTTTACTTTACTATGGCTGAACTGTAACTATGTACTCGATCTGGTGGACTCAAACACCCTAGTGACTGCCATCAGTATCCGTCCTCTCGAGATTGTCCTCCGGATAACTTGCAAAACAGAAACACTATGAGTGGAGGGGGTTAGATCGTTTGAATGATCTAGTGAGTGGACAGTTAAAAAGAAACAAAACTGAAATACTTTGTGAAAAACGTATGGTTCATAAACCAAAATCTTCTCAAGAAAATCATCTTTTTTGAAATCTCTTTCTTATCTGGAAACTCATCTGTTTTTGAATAACTTTTCTGAAAATCCTTTCTATCTGTAAAAATTCTGAAGTTTTCTGTAAAATTGATTTCTGAATGTCTGCTGAAAATCTGACGCATGGGAGCGTTACGTATCACCATCCCCCCATACGCCTAACTAGAGCCAGGTGTGCAAATCCATGACATTGGGGCGTTACGTATCGTCGTCCCCCAAAGCATGCCACTACATGTCCCTGAAATTAGGGACTAGGGGCGTTACGTATCGCCGTCTCCCTAGCCTTGAAATCTGGTGGTCTTGGGGTGTTACGTATCGTCGTCCCCCAAGCCACAAATCTAGAGCCGAGGGTGTGGATCTATGCTACCCTTCAGACTCTGAATTTAGAATCTAGGGGCATCTGTCATCTCTAGTCTTAAACTGCGTGTGCACACGATATCTGAATCCGTCAATTCCATATTTGAGTCAAGTTACATACTGAGGTGGGTTTTTCACCATGCCTCCAAAATCATAAAAGTCAAGCTTGAAAGACATTTCTTCTAAAATATTTCTCAAAACATCTTTATCTATAAAACAATCGGAATAAAATTTCGCTAACGCCATATGTGTGGAAAAGTAAGTTTCATTTTAAAACACAAAAGTAAATAATATTTTGAGAAAAAGGTCGACTCACTGATTCGGAACTTGCTGGTGATGCATTGCGATAGTGGCGGAACCGCATCTCCCGGTGATAATCTAGAATTGGCAAAATTCGTTAGTATCAATGTTGCAAATTTATATCCTTACTTAATAAAATTTATTCATTATTCATGATAACTCATACAAGCTATGTTACTAACATTTTAGGGTGGTCTAATAATTTTTACTACGCTCGTTCGAGGATCTCACAAGCTACTTCATAAAACTCCATATTATGCCCTCTTACCAGAAATTTTTGTTCACCAACACTGACTTTGAAAATTCGGTGCGCTTAATCGGGGTTGAATTTTGGGCTAGAATTTTAATAGAATACTCGATTATGTGTCTGTTTTATTTCGGATTTTATGGATCGTGATTTAGATTCTTAGAACGGAAGTTATAAAATTTTCTTTACACCTTGTTCTGTTACCATAGAATCAGTAATTCACTGCAGTGTGGCCAAGTTTGAAAATTCGGTGCGACTCCTTCTTAAGTCTAAAAATTCTGAATTTTGGATATGTTATTTTTAATCATGTCTAGTTCACTCAAAAGTTTACGGTTTGGCAATCAGATGTCTAAAACTCAAGTTACAAGCATAAACACACAACTTGTCTAGGTTGCCCTGAAACTGGGTTCGCTGCCTAGCTTGCGAATTATGCGTTTCTTCCGATTTTATTCAATTTAGCCACAAACCCCAGATTTTATAGTGCCTAACATATATTACCTTGCCTCAAATTTTTCCGATCAATTATCTTTATTCATTCAGATATTTCATCGAACACTTGGTGTGCGAAACCAATTATATTTCTTATTCTCAATTTTCTTGTTTCTCTAAACTTCCTAGCATATCTATTACAACACATTACTTATTCATTAACCAAACAACTAAAATCAGCCCATGTTATACCATAAGACCGAATCTTCATCTTCCAAAATAGCCAAAAATCTTCACCCAATCGCTACACTAAATTCACATTCATCAACTCCATCACCAACAACCAGACTTATCATCATTCATCATCTAATATGTGCTTCACCATTATTTCTTTATCAAATAAAATGAAACAGGCCCTTAATAGAACATGAAGAATTCGACCAACCCTTGTTCATAAGGGAAAAATTGGACATTTTAACATCCAATCCTAATACATGTTCATATCATCAAGAAATACATGAAGATAACTTGTAGCATGCTTAACTATGCAAAACAAGCTAATTCCACTTCTTGGGTTCATGTTGGGAGAATTAAGGGAGATAAAAATACTTGATCAAAACTGAAAAAAATGAAAGGAAAGGGAGTAAGAAGCTTACTTGCATGGAAGAATTCTTGGCATCATCAATTTTTCCTTCTCCTTTGGCATGAGAAAATAAAGAAATTTTTTTTGATTAATTTGGGGTTAAATTTGTGCTTTCAAGGAGAAGAGGAGATGATGAATAGTGATTTTTATTTATAGTGTAAAGGGCTGATTTTTGATTGCAAATGAATGGTCCACATTTTGCCCCATCACATTATTCTAGCTTATTCCCGAATTTACTGTAGCAGTCCCGGAAATTTCATGTTTTATCCTACGTCTAGTCTGAATTTGGAAAAACGTTCAACAAGGAAGTTGTAGTTCTCGGTCCAAGCTTTCCGATGATATAAAATTCATAAAAATTGGAGTTTTTATGAGAAAGTTATGGTTTGATTACTAAAGGCTTTTTGGAACGGAACATAAGATAAGTTCCGCGTCAGAATTTCAAGGGACTTACCGAATGTCCCAAATATCATTTTATAAGCACGTAATTGCTCAAATATAATTTATATCAAGTTTTATTCCTCCGAACTGTAATTGTCGTCAGGCTCTGGTAGCGTACAAGTCACCGGGATCACCGGATGTTACAGACACTCTTATACTTAGGAGTAAAGATCTACTTTTGAGCGTGTCAACAATGATATATCAATTTAAAATTTTCAAGTTATGATATATGATTCATTTTCTACTATGTGATTCAATTGTGTTTAGCGTCCCAAGTTCTCCCGCGTTGCCTCATTGGGCACTGATCACCCTCATAGGATCACGCACGTTCATGTTCATGTTCCACTGCTTACGCAATACTAGATCTTGCTAGGTAGGTTTCGTACCCCCGGGCCACGACACTAGTGAGCTATTTTCTTGGTAGCTACCTTTTTATACATTTTTTTATTAACCAGATGTATTATATTTAATCAGGTTTTCAAGATTTATAAACGTCTTTATAATTTAGTTACTATACAAGATAAAATATTTTATATTATTTTTCACTATTAGTGTTCACTCACTAGGTCGTATACATGACTTACTCTCCCATAGTTTCAGTTGTAGATGTAGGTTCAGTCTCAACTTCCAGACATTCGAGATCAGAGGAGATGAGGTCTAACTTTAGTCATTAGGGATGTATGTAACCAAGGGCCACATATCATGTATAGTTATCAAGATAAGCCAAAAGGGAGGATATGGTTATGAGTATGTATTACCGTGTATTGGGTTATTGGATAAATATTTATATGTATGGATAATAAATATGTATATTAATAGGTCATTATATGTATGTAATTGTATGTGTGCCATTGGAAATAAAGATACAGGTTTGATCTAAGTACAGACATTTGTTATTGCATGGTTAGGTCAGATGCTTAGAGGATGGTCATGTCGTCTTCTACCGGTCACCTCTCGGATATACTGGGATGTGACACCATCCATTCTCTAGTTTGTAAAACAAAGTCAGAGATGAGAAAATGAATTAACAGTTTAGGAAAAAAAATCTATAGTGGAGAATAATTGGAAGGTTGGAGTATAAACGATAATAGTTTCATACTTTTCAATATAACACTAGCAGTGGTAGTGATCCCATCTTAAAGAGATGATACTCACTGAAGCTCACAAGTCTCGGTTCATGGTACATCCAGGGAATACCAAGATGTATTAGTACCTAAAAAGGTAATACTGGTGGAAGGGGATTTAGAGAGATGTAGCTACTTTTGTGGCTAAGTGTATGGAATGTTAACAGTCAAGGTAGAACACTAGAGGCGGGTTGGGTTACTTCAACCATTACCGATTCCCGAATGGAAATGGGATAAGATCACCATGAACTTTGTGACAGGGTTACTTGGGACTCTAACTAACCATAATGAGATTTGGGTGATAGTAGACTGATTAACAAAGGCTGCTCAGTTTATTCCATTGAAGATCGAATGTTCCATAACTAAGATTAGTTTGGGCTATATAGAGAACATAATTCACCTGCATGGTCTACTTTCTAGCATTCACTCTGACAGATGTACGCCATTTACCTCAAGTATGGAGCCTTACGGAATGCTTTGGGTACAAAATTTAACTTAAGTACGACATACCACCTCCAGAATGATGATCAGTCTGAAATGATCATTCAAACCCCAGAGCACATGCTCTGCATATGTACAATAGGCTTTGGAAGAAGCTAGGATGCCTATCTTCATTTTGGATGAGTTTTCATATAATAACAGCTATTAGGCCAACTTGGGCATGAAACCTTATAAGGCGTTGTATGGGAGGCCATGTAGATCGTGGGACACCACTAACGAATCCCTCTTAATGAAACGAGCACGTGGGTATATAATTTGACCATTAAAAGTTGTTGGACTGTGGAACTCACGTAAAAATAGGACCCCATTTGCTTCGAAATATGTATCATCCACTCGACAAAGAAACTGATCAGGAAAGAGATAAAGCTGTGTGTGCCGAACCTCGTGGTGAGATCAGTTTCATAATCTGAGTGTTTGACCTAGTTAGAGGTTCAATTACATTTCTTTTTAAATAAAGTTTATTTAAAAATTATTTATTTTAATTCTTTAAAGTTTCCTCACTATATTTGTTTATTAAATTATTTATGAAATATTTTATTTATATTATGTCGTTTTTATGGATTTTACAAATATTACATATTTGATGATTAATTATATTTATTAATTGTTGGATCGGTGTTTCAGTAAGTTATACATTATGCACATATCATAGGATCACACATGAGGTCTACTTATTGTTTGACCACACAAAGGGCTCATAACCTTGTGCGGAAAGTATGATAGAACTATATTGGTGAAAGTTGATAAAATATCTTGGTTTGACTACACAAGAGTCCTAGATATCGGTGGGTTGGTCTGCCATAGGTTAGACCTATAAATTCTTTTTGTGGTATTTGATGATAGACCCCGCTGGAGTCCTTGTTAATAGGTAGGTAGGATCGCCTTCAGTCTAGCGACTGTAAATCCTATAAGGTATTTGCTATTCCAATCAGACTTATTTTTTTCGCTTTTAGGGCGATAGATAGTTTTATTATCAGTTATATTTTACTTAGCATGTTTTAAGAAAATAAATGTTTTTAAGACAGATGATTTCGAAACATGAGTTTTATGTTTTTCGGGGCATGAAGGAAAAACCCACCCCAGTATGTAACTTGATACAGTTTGGAATTGACAGACAGATAACATGTGCATGTGTAGAGGACTGGGGGGACGACGATATGTAACGCCCCCAGATCCTAGTTTAGGGCTAGGGGGACGGTGATACGTACACCCATAGACCCTAGTTTCAGAGCTTGGTGGGTAGCATAGATCCGCACCCCCAGTTCTAGTTCTGTGGCTTGGGGGACGGCGATACGTAACGCCCCAAGACTACGAATTTCAGGGACATGAGTGGCATACTTTGGGGGACGGCGATATGTAACGTCCCAAAGTCATAGTCTTGCATTCCTGGCTCCAGATAGGCGTATTGGGGGACGACGATACGTAACGCCCTCATACGTCAAATTTTTCAGATACATACCAGTTTTCAGATTCCAAATTTTCAGTATACAACTTTTAGAAATTAGATTTTAGAAATAGTTTTCAGAAACCAGAGCTTTAAAAGCAGTTTTCAGAAAGATGAGTTTTATAAAGGAGATTTCAGACGAAGTTTTCAGAATGAGTTTTCTTATAAAGTTACTTCTGACACTTTGGTTTGAAAATCAAATGTTTTGATATTAGTATTTCAGTTTTTCGTCCACTCACTTAGATCGTACAACGATCTAACCCCCACTCCCAGTTTCCTTGTCTTGCAGGTTTCTTGGAGGACGAGCTCGGGAGGACGGATACTGTTGCAGTCATTAGGGTGTGGAGTCCACCTGGTCAAGTTAGAGTTAGGAAGTGACATGTAATATATATCTTGTTTAGTAAAGGTTTCTTATACATTGTATTATAATGATCATTGTCAGAGTTGTATTATGTATTAAAACAGAGTATGTGTATGAAAAATGTTATACATTCATGAGTGATGAGTTGGGCAATGGTCCATTGCATACATTTTTATGTGAGATATAAATTGCAGAAGTCAGTAGTCAGAGGCTTAGGGGAATAATACGGCCTATTCCATGTTGGTAATATCTCCCAGATCGGGGATGTTACATTAGCAGATTAAATAGTTTCATATAATATCAAAAGCATTAAACAAATAATGGATTTTAATCTATAAATCCCCTCACACTATTTCATGTAAAACGGTAATCCCCAAATAGAATACAATAACATGCAATAATCAAATTAAAACATAATAGTGAAAGGTGGACCCCATGAATATATTTCAGCTCACAGCTTTGGCATGATCTCGCATACGTATATTCATTAGGTAGACAACTCATTGTCGATCACTCAGCAGTGACTTCAGGGGTTTCGGTCTTGGTCGTTTCTCGTTGTGACAGCTTTGACACGTTTACAAGGAGGCGTACCAAGGTTAAACTTGTCAATGGTAAATTCAAGATATTTACGTAACCCTGATAGCTTTGGCACGTTCAGGATTCTGCTTTCGCTTGAATTTACCTAATATTAAATATTTATCCGGTACAAATAAATTTCTACCGGCTATACCCTCACTGCTTTGGCACGATCTTGGATATAGTCGCAGAAAAATTATTTATAACCGTATTGACAAGAAGGATCCAAAACATGCATCAAATACATATTTTAATTAAACCTTATTAAATAGGGATTTTTCGAAAAAGATGTTACCCACTTTATTTAATCCAATTAAATAAATACAAGCATGTATAAAGTAAAGACAAGACTAAACATTGAATTTAAAGGTATATTCATATCATGTGATCAGAATTAGACACGCTCTGATACCATTTTATTGGGGTTGTAGGGGGTATTATCGGGTATCGCAGCGGAACGCGGAAAATCAAAATTTTCCTATTTCAATAATTTTTGGGCAATTAAAATAAACTTATTTATTTTAATTGCTCAAGACTTAAAAAACTGAAATTTTTACCCAAAAACAAGAATTTTAACCTTATTACCGAATTGCCCTAAAACTTTGCATTTTAATTATTTTAGTCCAAATTTGTCAACTAAAAATTTAAGTGATTTCAAATCACTACCAAAATGATTTATACATGAAAAAATAAATTGCAACTCAAGAAACTAATTTTCCAACAATTGCCGAATGCACCATAAAATTTCAGGTTTGATCAATTTGGTCTAATTTGTTCAAAACAACTCAAGATCAAATCCAATCAATACCAAATTTAATATACATCATATATACATCAATACAAAACACATATATAAAAAAGCCCAAATTTGAAAAGGGTTGTGAACCCTAATTTTCTAAATTTATCCAATAGACCCAATTACACCAAATTAGCCAAATTCAACACTTTAATTCAATCTTTACTACACCAAACAAGTCTCACCACCATGAAAAACTAAAGAATAATTCTAGGTCATCAATGAGTGGCTTAGCAAGTCTATAATGTCAACTTGATTATCAAATAATCAAAAGAATACTTAATTACTCCTAATAAGCATTCTTTAATAATCATACATGCTAACATCTTTCTAACAAGTTTCCAACCATCCAATTACATGCTTAAAATAGTAAAGAAAAAACTAAGCAACACATGTTGAAGCCTAGTTACTTAGAAGTAATTTTCTAGTTGAAGAAAGTTGAGAAAAACTTACAAAAATCTAATTTTGCTCAAGGTTTCCTTCTTGTTTCTTCACTTTTCTCTCAACCCTTTTCATTGTAATATTTTGGTAACTTGAAATTATGAAATAAAAAATGAAACAAAACCTTTTATATTTTTCCAAATGGCCGAAAATAAGGAAGAAAAATATCAGCCAAGTATTTCATTTTTGTTTCAATAAATTAAATGAAAAAGATTTAATAAATTTATGGTTATAAATCCTTAAACCATTTAATGAAATCCAGAAATGTTCCAATTAAATCAAACCATTTGATCCAATCAAAAATGACCATTTGCTTACTTTAATAAAGTAATAAGATATGTATTATCTAATTAATTTAATCATTTAACATTTAAACAATCAAATAATTAAATATAAATATCTTAAAATATATATGTATTATATTTACATTAAATAATCAAAATACATATATTGATTATATATGTCAAATATCACAATTTGACATTTAATAAATGACCGAAAGATCCCAATCGCATGTATTTTCGTTTAACCGTTAAATGACTTATAAACAATCAGTATTATTCATAAAAGTTTCCCTAGTGCACTACGAGTATATATCATTAGTGAGACTCTATAGGTTCAGGCATATCTGTCGCGAAAATAAATTTCGTGTCCATAATCTACCCACCCGTAAATTATGACAAACACGGATAAACTCTCTGAACCATACAGGTCGACGTCATTGCATATGTTTAATCCCTCCGTCACATGTATCCGAATTATTCCAGAGATATAGATATAAATGTCAAATCTCTACTTTGTACACAGAACTGAAGGATCTTATCTTGATACGCACAAGATATCCTGAGTATCAGTCAACACCCAACAAATAGGCGGAGGTATGATCTAAATAGATCGATGATATGACTTCCATCAAAGTGTGGAGGATAACTCATATATCCACAGTGGTATCTCAAGTTAAAGAATCACTATGCTCACTCAACCTGAGAAGATTCTTATTGACGTTGGTGTACCATCCACTAAGAATCTTCAGTGAGGCATTCAATGTTTATTTGATACAAACACCTACATGTCTATACGAGTCTCCCGAGACTCATGGTTCATTAAGAAACCATTGGAATCTAATATTTCAATATACGACAAGTACCGGTCTCAGCAAGTTTACTTACTGACCAAGTAATTGTAAACCTTAACCAGGAATAGTTAAAGAATGATACTGTTATGATACAACTCAATGACAGTTGCGACGCTTTTGCAACTGTATCATAACCAATCACTATAAGTTCTTTTACGTCTTTACCATATGTAGAAGAAGTAATATTAAAGAAACTGTTCATTTTATTCATTAATAAAATATTTACACAAGTATTTACAAGAAAATACATAAGAAATTGGCGCTTTGAGCACCAACCCTAACAGCATCGAGTTAGCACGGGGACCAAATCGACCTGAAACTCTGAGCTCCAATAATCCCGTAATATTGATTAAAACTCTTTAATCAAATATTCTGAATTATTAACTTTAGATTATTCTACACTAAAAATCTAAATCTGAACTCTCGTCATTATAGATATTTAATAGAAATTGAGATATGTCGGCGTCCATCAATATAATCATTTCATATAAATTGACCCTCAACGAGTATCTTATAATTAGAGTCGGGTTATAATATTCGTTATACCCCTCTGATTATTTCTTTTGCCTTAAGTATCATTTATTCTCTAATGAACGATTTATTTATAACTCTAATTGTTGAAGTACCGAACCAAATCTTAAGGAAAATATTCATCTACTTCTCGTAAGAATGAGTGAATTCCATATCTATATAAAATGTCCCCAGTTACCTATAAAACCATGTCCCTAAAGTACAGAGTTATTGAACGATAATTCTTCACTGATCTCACCAATGTAAACCAAATGACATAGCCTGCCATGTAGGAATTCGTAGTACACTAAGGATTTAGATCAATTTATATATGATCATCTAGTAGATTGATATGAATTTTTTGTCTAACGGATATTAAAAGAAATTTATTTCTATTTAGGTCCAATCTTATATGATCACATCATATAAGGTGCTTCCATTCCCATATTGTTACATGAACGAACCCAGATCAAGGTCGTCATATATTTTTGGATTGGACCGTAGCTATAGATAAAAGTCAAACAAAGTACCCCATCTTTGTTTGTTCTATACGGACTATATTAGATTATTAATTTCCAACTTAAATTTTTTTGTGTATAACACTCATTCACTAAGTCTCAAAATATATAAGTAATCATGGGTATTCATGCTAATTAATAATAAGCGAATTGAAACAAACAATCAATAATAAAAGCATCATTTATTATTACGATAATAGTCTTGTTTATATATTATATTAGGGTATAGGGCATATATCCGAACAATCAACGTAATGCTTATTTATTCAATAACTATGCCACTAACATTTGTACTAATATTTGATTGTACATGAAAGCATAAAACTAGGACAAGAACCAAGAAACATTTGTACTGAACTATCGCAGCCATAATCATGGAATTACAGCCACCGACTTATTCAAAGCTCAACCAATAACAGATACTCCTTTAATTTAGTCTTCCCCTTTCGAAGTGCATAAGCCTGGCAAGATAATTGTCTTCATGTTTTTATGGATGAGGTACAAGCATCAAACTACTCATCCCACAGATCCTCAAGGGTCTTGAATGGTCCATCAAGGGAAACAAGGGATTCGCTAGGTATCAACCTATGCTGTAGGATTTGATTAATCTTTTCATAATCATCATCAGTTAATTCCCAGTCAAAGATCCCCAAGTTCTGCTTCAATCTCTCTGGATTAAGGCTCCTAACAACAACAGTGCAACCTTGCTCAAGAATCCATCTGAGTGAAACCTGAGCCACAGTCTTGCCACGAGCCTTTGCAATCTGCTTCAATGCTTCATTGTCCATGACTTGATTGCTGCCCCATACTGTCCCGACTGCTCCCAAAGCGGAGTATGCAGTGATAATTATGCCCTTGGCCTTGCAAAATTCTCTGAGTTTCCTCTGTTGCCATACAGGGTGCATCTCCACCTAAACAAATCATCATCATTATTGTCTGAGGTGTTATAACCTAACATTAATTGAATTTACTTTATAAATTAATGAGATGATAAGCTCACTTGATTGACTGAAGGAGGGATAGTGGCGAAGGAGAGTATGGTCTCAATCTTCTTGCAAGAGAAGTTGCTGACACCAATGGACTTAGTGAGTCCAAGCCTTTGACACTCTTCCATTGCTTCCCAAACAACCTTGTAGTCCATAGGTAAAAGGTCCTCTGTAGGTACAGGAAAACTAACAACTCCTGGCTTTACACTGACGGGAAAGTGAATGAGATAAAGGTCTACATATTCCATTTGAAGAGCACTGCATGCAGTGCACAGAGTTAATCATCAATAAAACATTATGAGCCTTGTTGACTGACATGACAGCTAATAATAATAATTTGTTACCTAAGAGAATTCTTTAGAGCTGGGATAACATGGTCACGATGGCTCCAGAGCTTGGAAGTGATGAAGAGTTGTTCACGAGAAGTGACAAGGCCAAGTTTGAGTGCTTCAGCTATTGCTTCTCCAAGGGCCTTTTCTGACCCGTAAAGTGCAGCCGTGTCAAATTGTCTGTAACCGAGCTTCATTGCTTCCAGTACCGCAACCTTCAAGGCATTAAAGTCTGATTCGTCAACTGCACATCCCATGCCAATCACCGGCATATTCAGGTGGTCGGAGACGGAGGAGGAGCTCAGTTTGACTTCTGGGATGTTTAACAGTGTAGAGTTATCCATTATTTTCGATTTGTTTATTCTTTGATTTGTTGCAGCGAATATCATATGACTACATCCGAGATATTATATACCGTTCTCACTTCTCATTTTTTTCTATTTTAATTTTATCTCACTTTTGTCCAAACCTATGTTCACATGTTTCACGATGTGCTATAGTAGCTAACCAACTCTCTTGACTGTGTCATGTCACAATTTAATTGATAACATGTAGTGGAATATTAAAAGATGGTTGATGTAAGTCATTTATTGAGTACGTAGAATTTGTATAAACACTGTCCAGTTTAATGTAATATATATTATTTTGAAGCTTCAGAATCAATACTTTCAAATATTTTATGATTCTTTTTTTGATCACTAGCTGTGTAACATATATGCCGGACAATCTAAGGGGTGTGGTTTGGTTTGGTGGTAAGGAGTTTAGAATTTGATTATCAGGTTATGAGTTTGAGTTCAGAGAGTATAATTTTTGTAAAAATCTGAGACAATCGAAGATTTTACTTACTCCGCTTAAATACGAATCGGTTGATTTTATGACGAGATTTCCCACATTTCAAATATATGTGTGTGTTGGACAATTATGCAACTTAGGAAAGTAAAAATAAAGTCCAATATATATGGGCCAACTAAAAATAAAGTTCATTATGCAAGCCTTACTACATCCATTTTACATTAACTTCATTCCTACATTAAAAAAACATCAAATACATGTGGAATTTAGACATTTCTTGAATTAAATGACAAAATATATACATTTTTTAAAATATTCAAATTACAACGATTCGCAATAATATTCATATAAGTAGTATTCCAAGTATATTTTCATAAACTTATTAATATGTTTCTCTCAGTCCCGTGCCTTCTTGACACCCTGTACTTATAGTTATTGTAATTGTACATGAAAGTTTAAACCAGGTATTATTCTTTGGTGTGGGATATAATTATTCTTGTCATAATCGTCATCAGTTAAATCTCAGTCAAAGATTCCAAATTCTGCTTCAATCTCTCGGGATTAAGGCTCCTAAAAGCGATATTCGCAGTAACACCTCGGTTATTCATGTCAAGTCCAGTACAGTTAATTCTTCATGCATGATATATTGTTATATATATAATCATGTGTTAGTAGGTTATGCATCTTAAAAATCTTATCCGGAGATTCGGAAAAAAAATTTCAGTTTCGATACTTTTCAGTCATTAAAACCGTTTTGGACAGCTTTTAGTATTTTATCTCTAACTTTTGTTACCGATATCTGTTTTCAGTAATATGGTTGGAAAATTTAAACAAAGATCTACAACTTTCATGTTTTGCATTTCCCCAAATTATGACTCGAAGTAGGTCATAAATGACCGTTTTTCATATATGTATTTTTTAGTACAAGAATAGGATAAGAAATTGAAAGCATGTGTTATTTCTTTTGAGAATGACCATTATGCCCTCGATATTTTACCACATATTAATACTCTTTGAAGTCATTTTTTAGGCCATCTTCTTCCTCACAACTCATGATATTTTGGAGGAGCAAAAACAGCCCCAATTTTTCTTCACTCACGATCATTACACAGACAACCAAGCATCAAAATTTTGTCATCAAATCAAAGCTCTCCAAGACCAAGTAAGTTTCCTACTCATCATCCTTGATTTTGTGTTGAGAAATCCATGGTAATTTAAGCTTTTCATGTCGAAATTTTGAGTATGACTCATGTGAAAATCAATGGATTTTGATAAAGGAGTGCTTGAGTTGTTGTGATTTATGTCTAAATAAGTAACTTATGCCATGGGAACTACATGATTTGGTTAATTATAGAGATTGAATTTTATGATCATGGTCATTATGGTTGAATAAGTGTATTTAGCATGATGATTTGGTGTGATTAAGTTGATTTACATGGTTATCCCTGCCTTGAGTGACGTTCTAGCATGAACAATGTATTACATTTGTGAAAATGATTAAGCCTGTAAATGAGTCATGTGGCCGAACTTAGGATGGTTGGAGTAGGGAAATCTTCTTTGATTGATTAAGATTACAAACATGAATTAGTGACATGGATAGTGTATTATCATGAGTTATGCTTGCATTTGTTGATTTCGTAAAAATTTGATAATGCATGAGTTGGCCGAATGGGTTATGTTGTATGTGATTGTAGACACTGTATTTTTTATGTATAGCCCAATGATGAGTCTTTTACGGGGACACCCTCTGAACGGTTAGAAAATTATAAGGATGAATGCTGGAAGGGAAAATAACTCTTGGGAATATAGACAAAAGTCAGTCGGGCACCACCTATGTCTAGCCTACCTTCTCTCTAAACCAGAGCACCCGGCCAGACATAACATAAAAATCCTATATCCGACCGGAAATGACACGGCTGTCAGTGACTGAGCAGATTGTTAGTTATAGAAGTTTAGGGATTTGATTATATCCGGCCGAAAATATAATTCAAATTATATGGTTGGACGGACATGTATCGAGTTATCATCCCACATGCAAAATCAAATCAGCTGAAATCATGGGATTAATTAAATTCGGCTGGATATACCTACATCCGGCCGGACATAGGTCGAGCTGTAAATGTAGACAGATTACCAATCACCCAAGACAAACATGAAGGAATTGAGGGATTTTGTTTCCCTTCCATTTTCAAACCCTCCTCTTGCACTATAAAAGGGTTTTTTACCCTTCACAAAAAGGGTTGTTGAAATTTGCCAAGAGAAAGCCTTGCAAAAAAAAAAACTGAAATATCGAAACTTGCTATCTCAGAGGGAAAAACAGAGAGCATCACAAAACCTATCTTTAGAGTTCCCAACTATCCGTTGTGAAGCAAACAACTGATGATCATAATGATCTTCCGAGCCACTACAAACCTAAAAAGATACAACTTGGGGGCCCCCATTTTAATATTTCTTCATATTCTAGATCTTTTTTTGGCACGGTATCTTTGGTCAGACGTCAATCACAGTCGGCCGGACATGCACACACACCCGACCAAATATACACATATCCGACCAACTTTATTGCAATATGTAGATCCAATGTTTAGCTATTTTTATGTTTCGCTGGTTACCATTATGTTATGAATTTTTCTTATATTTTATTGCATATCTCGTTATTTTATATGTTAATCGTGTTTATCACTTTCTAATTTTTTATGTTTACTTCTTTTATTCTATTGCTTTAAATAATTAATATGCATATGTTTAGTTTTCTATTAACTATGCATGTTCTGTTTATTATGCATGTCATGCTCACTGTGCAATCTGCCAATAAAGTCCAGCCAGACCAGTCGTATGTTCATTCTAACATATGCTATATCCGGCCAGATGACCGCCATTGTATGGAAACCCGGACGTAAGTCCCAGACCTGTGGGATTGGGGTTCTCTTACTTTGGCGGCGTTGTTCCGGTTTTGGATCACTGTTGTTGTGGTAGCTCGTATATCCGGGGCTACATATTTCTGGTGGAGGTATGTACTTTTACTCTGCTTAATTCTCATTTTTCCTGTGATTAATAACTTACCCTAGTTCTTTCTATTGTCATAGGCCTAGGAATATGAGTTCTGTGTGCTGGTGCGGCCTTTCCCCATCTCTCGGGATGAGACTGTATTTCCTAGTTTATCTCGTTGGGACGAGACCACCGTGGGATCGACGGAATCCCATGACATGAGTGTGCACAAAGGCTATTTGAACGAGCTCTCATGGAGCATGGTGACTTATTTTCTTTACTTTTTTTTATTTTTTCCTCTCTGTCTCTAGTTAACACCTCTTATTATTTTTTTAGAACGACATGGCCTGGTAGGGGACCGCGCTTGATAACCTACCTGAGCCTACTCGTTCTTCTTTCCAGAAGAACGAGTTGCTCCTGCTTCTCTTAGGTGCCGACCAGAGACTTTGGTACCTAAGTGAGCATGTTCTCTCTTGGCATTTAGACCCTCTAGCCTGTAGAGTTCATGCTCATATGCCTCCCTCTATATTCTTTAGTATCCGGATCGAATGGGAGGATTTGATGACGGTATTGAATGGCTTCCCTACCGAGTACTTTCTAACAGAGGGTGACTACCGATAGTAGGCCCGTTTTGCCCTCCTTGGGTCTCTACCTTTGTCTGAGCCTCATCGGGATCTCAAGTATAAACTTGGTTGCCTTTCTGAATTCTTTTTTAAGTCTGCTATTTTTCAGCTGACATGATTCTAGATGCAGGCTCGCATGAGAGGGTAGAAGATTCATCGTTCGTGCCAACCCTCTAATGTTGAGAAGGATGAGGAATATAATATATCGGTGGATCCGACATTGTCCACTAAGCGAGCTTGGGCCCAGTCTTCTTCTTCTCGGTAATATCTATCTTCTGCTTCGACCTCGACTTCCTCTTTCATTATTCCCAACATGGTGGGCTTTTGGCCGGACCCGACCTACAGGCCTATGCTAGCCAATTGAAGATCTGCATGAAGGGTTGCATTCCCGGAATGCACAGACGGAGCCTGAGCAAGATCCTTCATTGTCCAAGTCTGAAGAGGAGTCTGATGAAGAGAGGGCTATTATGGGAGAGTCTTTCGACGAGTAGGATAGTCTTTTTTATTTTTGTAATAAAACGACATGTAAAAGAAAATTTTGTACAAACTTCAATTTCGATCAATGGAAAATGAAATTTATTTATAATTATCTTACAATTTCCCTTGTCCTTACACTGTGTTTAGACTTAATTATAAATACACCTTGCAAGCCTCTGGCTAGAACTCATGATGCTTCAGTGCGGAATACATATCTGACCGTATCTCTATACTATCTGTCCGGATATAGTAGGAAAATCTGGTCATGCTTTCTTATGTCCAACCATTCTTTAGCAATAAAATCCGACCAAGTCTCCACTATTTCTGGCCAGATATAGTGTAAAAATCTGGTCGGACATCTTGTGATGACAGTAGGGTTCCTTCTTAGAGTGGGAATCTTATCTTCATACGATACAACCTCAACACCTTCCATATATAGGTCTCGCCTCCAACTGGTTTTCATCACAAAGAGGCATTTCTTCCATTCCTTTTTGTCTTTGAAGATCTTCTGAGGCTTCTTTTCTTGCCCTTTGAATAGCAGCAGTTTTCCTCTCAGCCTTCTTTTATTTCCTTCTCTTTTTCCTCCGCATTTATCTCTTTGAATTCCCCTTCATTGCTACTAGAAAGGTTATCCCATAACTTATCGTATTTGTCACCCTCACTGTCACTGCTATGCCTATAACATGGATCTTCTGATTGAAGGTTTGTAGGGCATATCCTTTGGACATGCTAAAGTGTATTATGTATGGGGGTTGGGTATAGGGTTTCTATTGGTGTTGGGTTGGTCTATTTTCGAGTTAGGGATTTTCTTGTTGTCTATGAGGTATTGGATTTCATGTTTAAGGTGGGTGCAATTATCAGTGTCATAGCCTTGTTGTTAGTGGAAGTGGCAGTATTGGTTTAGGTTGACGTATTATGGTACTGGGTTAGGTAATGGTTTGGGCTACAGGGGTTTCAGCAGGCCTTGTATATTCAATTTCTCAAATACATTTGACAAATTTTTTCCAAGGTTTGAAAATCTTCAATTTCATATAGCAGCAATTTGGCGGGACCGACCTTCGTTCCAAAATATCCCTCAGTAGTTCTGTTCTCGCTGTAGAATTTTCAGTTCATGACCTCTTCCTCTTTGATGTACATGATAGTTTCTCTCAACTGTCGAAAGTCCGAGATCATGGAAGTCATCCTCATTAACTTGTTGTAGATAGAGGGCTTGGTGCCCTTAATAATCATTTTTATTTGGTCATTCTCCGGGGGTCCGTGTCTGCATTCTTAGAAGCTGGCTTCTCCAACGGTCAACATATTCTTTGAAGCTCATCTTTTGCTTCTGCTTGGTATTTACAAATCGCGGAGTGGCGGATCAATCTCCATGTCCCTGATATACAAGTTCAAAGAGGTTTCTGTCAAAGCCCTCCAATTATCCTTTAATTTCTTCTCCATACTGTGGTACCATATTACAGGTGCTCCTTCAAGTGACATCCCAAATATTTTCTGAACTTGGAGCTTGGACAAACCAGTAAAACTTATCAATGATACATACTAGTAGAGATTTGCTTTCGGATCTCCGTTCCCATTGAACTTTACCATCTTTGGCATTCTGAATTGAGAAGGCAGGTGCTCCTCAAATTCCATAGCATCATAATCTAGGAGGTCTTCATACTTGCCCTTCATCTTTTGGGCCACCAACTTCATTTGTCCTTTTAATTTCTAGAGTACAGCTCGAGAGTAGGACATCTTGCCTGTAGCATACTCAGCCTTGTCCTCATTATCATCTTGGGTAGAAATTTCTTCGGTTAATCTGTTCGTAGGCTCTTCGTGCCTCCTCTCACCAGTTTCAGTCTCCGCCGTCCGAGGTGCTGTTGATTATGCCCAAAAAGTACTTGCGGTTATCGCAGTATAGTTGGGGTGTCGATTCCTCAGAGAGATGGTTACGGGAACTAATTTACTCAAACAAAAATGTTAACAGTAACTTAAATAAAGAAAACGAATGGGTTGGTGATTTAAAATAAAGATTAAGAAAAACTATAAAAAGATGTTGAAGAATATCAGTAGAGAGATATGGCAAAGTATCGGGAATCCCTCTTGTATCAAACTTTTATATTTAGTTATTGATTCCTGTTATTACTCAATTGAAGGTTTCACATCCCAAACCAAAAATCGGAAGATATTCAATTCTACACATATTAATCTCTAAGTTAATCAATGGATATTTTCTCTATGTTAACAGCACACAAAAGTCATCGTTACGAGTTATCTAACGTCGACAATATACCATCAGGTAATACTGCAGCAGAAGACCAACACATAAAACAACTTTTACCAGTCACAACTGAGTTCGCAAATCACACATAGAAGAAGCATGACTGGATCTATAAGGGATTTGAAAAAACACAATCTCTAGGCTAAATAATCGTAAAATAATAAAGAACAATAAACTTCAATTATATTAAACGGTTTAAGTTCATCCAAGAATCAACAACATAAATAATAGAAATCAAAAACAAGAGTTCATCCCTAGATTTTCCTAGGAGATTAGTTCTCCATAAAAGAATTAAAGATAGCCTGGGATTGGAGAGACATGTCGTTCTGAATTATCACTGCTCCGCGTCCCGGCCTGCTTCTCAGCTCTTGGTTCTTCTCTGCTTGCGCACTGCTCTCCGCGTTCTGCTTCTTCTGCCTCGGCTACGCTGCTTCTCTTAAAATAATTTCTATTAATGTGTGATGCCAATGCCTCTTTCACGTCTGGAGCCCTCCAACTCGCCACTCTGTGTTGCTTTATATAACATGCAAAGTTGAAACCCTAATACAAGCTGGGCCCATGTAACTTGCTTCTTTTAATTCTCATTCAATTTGTCTTCTTCTTGCTTTGGTGGTCAAAGTATGCGGCTGGAGAGTCTTGTTTCCTTGCTGTTCAGGTGCCAATTACTTTGTAGCACAAGGGCCCATATTTTCTTCTTGACTTTGGTCAAAGCTTGTTGTTGATTTGTTTCTCTCTCACTCCATTTCTTCTTCTAATATGTGTGGACTTCTCTTTTTAATTCCTACAATAATAAATAGAGAAATTACTAAATTAACTTAAATAATAAATACTTTCTAATTTAATATAATAATAAAAATTATATAATAAAATATAAAATATATAACTAAATATTTAACAATAAACCCGAATAAGTGATGTTTCAAAGTACATTTGCATGCACTTATCAGCTGTCAAGTTGGCCATAGCATTGGCCACAGTTTGTAGTTGTTCATTAATTTTATCCATGTTGGCTTCCAACCGATCTACCCGAAAACCTTCTCTACTGGCCATTTCTAAGCTTGCTGATTGTCTCTTGACTAATCTATCTTCCCAAACCCAACGCGCTGATATGATGGTTGCATCCAAAAACGGTTAGTCTGATGGATGTATGCATGCAATACATGATATGAATGGTATGCTCAAACATTAGCATATATCATTCCAAGCTTATTCCACCCATACACGTGGTAAGTCTAATATCTTTCCTAGGTTTGGCTCAGTTTATACACCAACAATGGGTACATAAACGCGTTCTCTCATATGCTAAAAGGTGAACCTTGGCTCCCTTGGTTTTTTTCCATCGTTAAAAGACAAAGGCCACCCATTTACAAATGACTAAGCCTATTATAGGGATCGTGCCATTATTTAGAAATGATGAATTTGAACCTTAGTAATCATGGTTATTTCAGAATATCCAAATGGGCCAAAACAATGCATACCCTTCTGGATGAAAGCCAATACATATATCTGACTCATGTTTTTGGCACTTTTGGATCATAACGAAATATTTTAGGCCCAACAAGGTTTTCATATAGTTTGGCCCACTGAAAATTCAATTTATTTAACCAAATTATCATGAAATAGAAACTCGTCCCAGTTAAAGGCCCAACAAGTTTATACTTCACGATAAAATGATCAAATGACTTCAAATGGTTAGGACCCAAAGATAAGTATTAGAGAGGCTTATTCCTAAAAGGAAGCAACTTTTGTGTTACATGTGGGCTTAATCTAGGGTTCAGGCTTAGACTCTCATCCACATTTAGGTCTCATTACCTAAACGTTCAATGGACCAATGGACACACCTTTTTTATACCCGAAGGTACGTGTCAACAAGTGATGGTTATCATCACATAACGATCCACCGCCTTGAGTGAAAGAGATTTCACGATATGTAACGCCATTGGGGTTTGAAGGGTATACAAAAGAATAAAGACATGGTTAACCTCAGTCTCGCCATTAATATTATAAGGCATTTTTTCAAGTCCGATTCTCTATCCCTAATGAAGTCTCCATATATAGGAGAAAAATAGGGTTTATGGCTATGCCTATAATGCCGGCGACCACGACATTGTTGGGCTCACAATCCGTAGAGAGTACGGATAGCCCTCCGGGGACAAATCGGGGCATGATGGAGTTTCCACCCAGTATAAGACATTATGAGAATGATTTAAGACTGAATTACACCCCTCGCAAGGTCTGAACCTAAACTCGTTTGGGTTTGTAATGGTCCCTCATTGATGCCAGTATAATACTCAAATTTAAAATAGGTATCAACATGTCTTTAAAACGCTATATCACGTAGCAACAATTTAAAAGCATACAATAGTGCAAACATTTAATAATAAATGCAGTAAAAATATAAGATGGATAAACATAAATGTTCAGAAATTGTTAAAATAATAGTAAAATGGTAATCAACCAGAGCATAACATATATCTCTCCGACCTGGCTTTGAAGAAGCCTAGCCGGACATATTGTATGTCTAGCCGGATATTTTTACAAACCGGAAAGTTAGAAAATACAAAATCATACACTGCTGATAATACTAATAAAGTAGTAATGGCATAATAGTAATAAAAAAAAATCTAAAGTAGAACAATAGTAATAAAACAATAAACTAAACAAGATAGAGTACATGTCTCGATGGTCTGGCTTCGGAGAATCCTGACCAAACATTCTTTATGTGATTGATGTCTGGCCAGACTTAGTGCAAGTCTAGCCGATATTATTCGTGAAACATAAACATAAAGAGTGTGTGTGTATATATATATATATATATTAAATACGAAGTAACATTAGCATATTAGTATAAAACGACTATAGAACATAGGCAAAAGCGATAAAACAATAATTAAACTAGAATATGATGCATGTCTCATCGTCCTGGCCTCGAAGAAGCCTGGCCGGATATATTTCACATTAGGAATGTCTGGCCAGATATATAATGGGTCTAGCCAGATATTCCACGTGGATCAGAAAGGTAAAAGAACATAAATATGCATACTAATAATAAACTGAAATAACTAGGTAATAGTAAAAGCGAATGTAAAAAACAGAGAAAATAAAAATAAGGTAGTGAAACAATAATAACTAAACAAAATAGTACTACGAATATATTTTATCATTTTTTCCGGATATTTATTTGACACCGGTGTATGTCTGGTCGGACATATGCCAAGTCCGACCAGAAATACTGTGTCAGAACAGTAATGTAAACATGCAGAAATAAAGATTATGGAGTTATCAGGTCATACTTTAAATGTGTTTGCCTCTAAAAGTACCTCTGAAAGCTAAATCATTGTTGGGTTACTTGCCGGATGGGGTGAACTCCAGAGAATATGTGGGATCTCAGGACATAGTTTCAGGGTTTAGAATTCCAGGACTTTGATTTCAGCTTTTTTTTATTAGGATTTCCATATTTCAAAAAATTGGCCCTTTGTGAAGAGTTTGGGCATTAATGTATAGTGCCCAAAATGGGACTGAAAAGGAAATGGGAAATCAAATCCCCTCATTGTCACTAGTGATTACCAATCTGCATTGTCAAGTATAGCTCGATCGATGTCTGGCCGGATATTTATCTTGGGATACACATTCGGTCAGACATTAATCAGGTCTGTGATTTCAGTAATTGAAAATCTCCACACTAACTGATAGCTCGACACATGTCCGGGTGGATATTTATTTCAAATATATGTCTGGCCGGACATTAATCAGATCTCGTGATTCCAATAATTGACAATCTGCACACTCGCTGACAACTTGTCATATGTCTGGCTAGAGTTAGGATTTACAATATATATCCGACTGGATATTATGGTCTAAAAAAATTGGCTGGATATATGTGATGACTGGTCGGAATTTGGTTATTTTCTTGAATTCTCTGGAGTTCCCTTCCCTTCTAGCATTCAACCCTACATCATTTCAAACATTTATGTGGTGCCCATATAAGAGATTTGTCATTAGGCTATACGTAAAAATATAATCTCTACACTTACTCATTTCGTATCCTTTCCTTGTTTTCCCGTTAAGTAAGCCCATATTAGACATTGTTGTAGCCAAGTTTCCCTTGATTAATCTAAGATCATATCGATGCTCGACCCTTTCGACCCATTCTGCTATTACTCCCACAATTGTCTTCTCGTCGAGGTTTGGCCAACCCTACTTATGAGCCCAATATAACTAGAAAAATTAACAATATAATGGTCATGTACCTTGTTGTATGTCCCCTACTCGCAGTCCACATAAATAGTCACTGCTCCTATAACCAAACAATGTCTACGTATCGTAATACGATGTATCCAACAAACCCAATGATGATCTTTGAGGTTCTTTCGACTTCAATGGATTTCAAATTTCTATCAATTCCCCAAGAGCTATCCCATATGGTGTCCTTCTACCAAGCTCATGATCCCTATCTTTTCAAAAAGTAATCTTCTTTGACAACCCACATGGCCTGTATTTGTGGTTTCGTTGCACCTTAGCCAATGCAACTTTTTTTTCACTTCCTTTCCTCACTGAGATATCAAGTGTCTTTCTCACATGCCTTACACTATCTGAGGTTTGCATCGCTGAATGTATACAATGATTGGAAATTGGTTTTGCCATTGTCGATATCATACGTGGCCCGCTCCCCTCTAAGATGCCCAACGCATTCAAATTGGGTACCGACACTGTTAGACAATTATGACCCATAGCATCACTATTTGTAAAAGACATGGTGTTTTTGTATAAATTAACTATGTGACAAAGGAAATTGCTCTTTTATCATTTTATAATTGAATTACTTAGAAATATAAATGATAAAAGTCCATATGATTAGTATCGGATTTATAAGATATGAGACAGTATTAATCCACGAATGGTTTAATCATTAAATATCCCTAGTCGTAGTATTATCGAGACTGGACATCGATAATGCGGAATAGACTAGAATTACACTTGTGCGCGTTATGGAAGCTTAACGACATAATTCTCATATATTTAAGTATTGCATACTTATGCAAGTGTGATAGGAGGTTCTGTTAGTCGTTGGACCGGGAATAGCTTCGCTCTGGATAGACCCCTCGGAATCTCATTGGTATTATGACTATGTGTCTATGGGAATCTGAATCAGGGTAGGTGTATGTGGTCTTTAACCTGAGACTTGCATCGCTAATACTTGCGACAATCAGTTTACTTTGGTTTTGGTCGTCCGGAGCTTTAACAGGTTCTGTGTACGCCTCTGCTGGGTTTACTGAGAATCGTATTGTATTGGGTGTGATGTCAAGATGGGAGTATCACTTCAGTCATATGAAGATGATAGTCACACAGGATATGGTACTGGTACTCTTAAATGCTGCAGCTATCGGGATAATATGACTAGGTCATGATTATTCGATTACAGAGACTAGTTACGCGTGATCCGATATATGCTTCGTACGGGGCAGACACAGAGCCAGCCCTAGGCCTAGCATGTGACATCTGATACTGGATTGTATTACGCAATACTTTGTATATTATGCCTAATATAGATTATATATTCTTCATTGAATATTTCTGGAGAATTTGGTAGGCACAGTGCTTTGCTAGAAGCCAATCATGTCTTGTAAATCGGTGAGAACGTGGTACGGGGTACGCACGTGTCGGATAGTCCGACAACCGTATTTACTACCAACATATCCAGGGATCTCTTGGGTCGCTTCCCAAAGATTCACCAATGGCATTTGACTCGAAAAGAATTAATCTGGGATTAATTATGAGAGATAAAATTAATCTGGGATTAATTGCGGCAAGAATTTATCTCGGTTTAAATTCGTCTAGAAGAGAGAATGCGATTAATTTGGAATTAATCGATAAAATAAATTTAATAGTTAAATTGAATTTTTCTATTTAATTTATTTATTTGGGCTAAAATAATATATTGGATATATTAATTGAAAATGGATTTCAATGTGGAATTAAAATTGGATTTTAATTCGGGCGAACGAATTAATTTGGAATTAATTCGTAAGCGACTTTCGTAATAATGTTGCTAGGCATTATTATTTAATTAAATTGGATTTAATTACGTCGCGACGGAAAATTCGTTTAGTCGGATTAAACGAACCCGGGCCCAAAGTGTGTTGTGTAAGCCAACTTAGATTTGGAATTTAATTGGGTATGACCCACAACTTACATCAACTTGTCACTATCTGTGATGGAAGTAGTTGGAATAGTAATTGGATTACTTAATGTACACAACAACCAACTTAAACCAACTTTGGAAGTCAATTTTTGTATTACGTTTTTGGAAAACACAAAAGAACTATTCATCTTCTTCCTCTCTCCTTGTGGCCGAAACTTGCTACCTCTTCTCCTTGAAGTTTTGTTGCAAAAATTCACTTTTGCTAGCACTTTGAGAGTTAATCAAGGTGATAGGGAAACTCACCCGAGAGTTTGGAACTCAAATACAAGGCTTGGAGCTTCTACATCCATTGGAAAGTTTTGAATTTTCTCATCCATTCAATGTAAGTTTTTCCGTAACTCTACTTGAATTATTCACACAAAAATCTTGTTTAGAGACCTTGGAGCATGTATAGGACACTAACAATGGTATCAGAACCAATCTAAACTTGATTTGAATTTTAGGGTTATTAACTTTAATTTGGGGATTTTGTGCTTGGAGCATGTAAATTCGAAATTGGTTGTTTGGTTGTGTTTAGATGATGATAAATTGGATTTGTGCATCATTAGATTTGAGAAAATTGATTGGATCAAAATTTTCCCCAAATCCATGCCATGGACGAACATGAACCCTAATTTGCTCATGGTGATTTTTTGAAATTTTGACAATTGGATATGCTAATGGCATGAAATGAATGTTAATTGTTGATTTAATTAGATTGAAATCAAAATTGAATGTTATTTCCTTGCCTTTGCCGTGAGTTTGAAGCATGTTGTAGAATTTATTTTGCTTCAATTTGTGTTGGACATGAATTTGATAATTGAGCATGATTGTTTGGATTAATTAGTGTTTTGGAAACATTAGATTAATTGATTAATTGTGTTAATTATACTTTAATTGGATTAATATGTAATTTGGAATAATATATTAATTTAATTTGGTTGTATTTGGGCTAATGTGCTTGGTTGGGCCAAGTATGGTTTTGGACAATTGGGTTGGATCCAATTGGGCCTAAAACCATTTCCATAAAGTCCAAATATGACTTTTGGGCATTTTATAATTTAATTGGGCCTAATGGGCCTAAATTGATTTTTAGCATAGGGTGATTCCTAATTGGGCCTTGGCATTTTAGGTTGGATCCATAATGGCCAAAGCCCATTCCTAAAGAATTAATTGAAAGCCCATTGGACTTTAATTAAATTGGCATTGGATGCTAATTGGGCCTTTGAGACCCAATTGGATTGGATTTGGAATCCAAGTCTAAAAAGGCACTATTAAAAGTGTAATTGTTTAATTTGGAATTAAACATGAATTAGTATTGGATACGATTTAAATTGGATTTAAAATTGTAGTTCGATATAATTCAAGAATACTTACTTTGAGTATTTATTCTTAAACGAGTTGGACTCACGCAAATCAAATCGTTGTATGAACATTGGATGGTCATTAATTAAAGATTAATTGATTGGATTAGATTGATTGAACAGTATGCTTTGTGTGAATACTTGGATGTATCTGTAGGAATAATGTATATTGGATGGATATTAGCTGGGTTGGGGCAATTTTGGAAATTGTTGTAAATTTGGAATTTATTAAATTGAACCTGCGTGTCCAGCCTTTCACCTCCTTATCTCTTTGTATTTCTCTTCTCACCAATTCCCCTCAATGTAAATGAGGTTTCTTTATGTATTATGTAATTGGGTAGAAGAATGTAAAGTGCTAGCGAGAGAGAGGAAATAGAGAGATTTGTTCTAGGAACAAATTTGTATATGTTCGTCCGTATATCATTATTAATTTTTATCGCGCCTTATTATGCTCTTAGAATGCATGTTTAAGGGTGTATGATGAGACCTAATCAAAGATAATAAATTGGTTGCCAGTTTATGAAAAACCCTCAATTATATATTAAGCGTTTTCCTTCCATTGAGTGGTTCTTTCTCAAGATCCAAGATTGACTTTGATTTGTTGGCCAAAGTCAAGATCATTGTCCATCGCGGATGTGTTTAAACCACGAAAGTTTTGTTATATATCGCATATCTTGGGCATTTGTGACTTGTTGGCCAAAGTCAAGGTCACTTCTATACATCGACGTGGATTACGAAGCTTCCCACTGTCAATGGGTCGCGCTTAACTTGAATCATTAAGCTTATTGAGCCAAAGCCAAGGCTTAGTTGATTCAGAAGAAAAGGTTAGGAAATATATTGGATATATGTTTTGGACTTGGAGGTCCACGTACCGGATTTAGGAATTGGATAGGATCCAATTGATCTTAGAGATCTACCTAGTTAAGTTTCATACAGCTTGTTGGCCAAAGTCACGGTTGTGTGCTATTTAATGGGATCCTAGCCCACTAGGAAATTGGGTTTTCCGAGTACTCCACAGAGGGTTAGAGGCTCACCGAAAAATAGTGGGAGGCCAGTATTAAATTTGCAATTTCGTTTAATACTTGCTAATACGCGCTCTCTTATTTTATTTATCGTTGTTATAAATATATTAGTTGGACTACTATTGTTTTATTGCTTTCTTTGAACAGTTAGACTGTACAAAACACTACTCCACTTGTAGTTGGTTATATAGTTGGACTATAGTAACCATTACATTTTGAGTGTACCCGGTATCGTTGATTGGATAGTTGGACTATTGCAATCGAGATGGGTGGAAAGATTAGCGTTATGGACATCATCATGGGTGAGAATGTCTATAACGACGCCAATTTTCCAGATTGGGAGATGAATCTCATGATAGTCCTGGGAGCCGAGAAGTTGCTCTATGTTATAGATAGACCTCTCGGGCCTGAGCCCGGACATGAGCGGGCAGTAGATCATGAGCTTTGGAAGACTCATCGAGATGATAACTTTACCGCTCAATCTGTCATACTTGCTGCAATGACTCCTCAATTTCATCGTCAAAACAAAGGATTGGATCCTTATAACGTGATGTTGAAATTGAAGGTTCTTCATAGATCTAACCTTAGATATCAGAAGTACGAATTACAAAAGAAGCTCTTTCGCTCGCGTATGTCAGAGGGTATATCTGTCAAGCACTATGTGTCACAGATGATTGCTAACATTGAACAGCTAGGTCAGCTGGGCATAACCTTCGAGGCTGAGACTTCCATAGATTTGATCTTACAGTCGATGTCCGACAGCTGGGGCGGGTTCATCATGAATTACAATATGATGAACCAAGAAAAGACTCTTGGAGAGTTAATGGCGATGTTGAAAGAGGCAGAGCCAGATCTTCTGAAGGGCAAGAAGCACGAGGCGCATCTTACTTCGACATCTCAGAAGGCCAAGGCTTGGCCGAAGGCTTCTGGAGGTGTGAAGAAAAAGAAGAAAAAAGCAAGGCAAAATCATCACAGTTTTCTGGGAAGACTAAGGACAAATCCCAAGATGTCTGTCTACTGATGAGTGGTAATTATATCACTATTTCCCACTCATTTAACCTCATATTTTGTATAATTTCTTGAGTTTTGTGAATATTTTGATGTGTTTTGTGTTATTTTGTAGATAAATAAAGTTTCAGGACTTTCTGGAGGTGATTTGGGGCCAAAATAGTGAAAAAATGACAAAATGGCATTTTCGTAATTTTACGAGTCGCGACGCCTAACATGCGCATGAGCTGCTAATGTGCGCCGGGTCCACAAGTCAGAATCTGTGAAGTTTTACTTTGCTAACGTGCGCCGTTCCACGTCACCGCCACGTCATCATCAGCCAATCACAGCGTGCCACGTGTCATCATTCTATGGTGTCGACAATCACTATCGCCACGTCATCGTCACGTCAGCATAATCATTGAGTTGCCAGCCGCCTTGCCACGTGTCACCTTATCATCTTATCTGAATGTCACGTGTCAAATAAGAATCTGAAGCCGATGAACCAGAAGTCGACACGAGTCGCGTCGCGTCGCGCAAATCCTTGG